>SJYV01035604.1:0-26159 GCA_006410875.1 Neotragus pygmaeus
GGATAACAAACTACCCCCAAACTTCTGTGATTTACGACAACACAGATTTCTCATCTCACAGGTTCTGTGAGATGAGGAATCTGAGCACAGCTGAACTGTATCTGCTTCACGGTCTCTCACGAGGCTTCAGTCAAGTTATTGACCAGGGCTGGGGTCTCAGCTGAAAGTTTTGGGAAGGATCAGTCTCTAAAATCACTTGGTTGTGGTTGGACCGAGGGCTTCATTTCCTTGCTGGCTTTTTGGCTGGAGGCTGCCCTCCGCTCCTTGCCCCAGCTGCTGCTGCTGCTGCTAAGTCGCTTCAGTCGTGTCCAACTCTGTGCGACCCAATAGACGGCAGCCTACCAGGCTCCTCTGTCCCTGGGATTCTCCAGGCAAGAATACTGGAGTGGGTTGCCATGTCCTTCTTCTCCTTGCCCCAGGAGCCTCTCCAAAACAGCTTGTTTCATCAAAACCAGCAAGAGAGAGGTCACAGTCTTTTGTAACTCATCACAGAAGTGGCACCTGTCAATGTTGCTGTATTCTATTGGCTAAAAGCAAATCACTCAAGTGGAAGGTTATAACCAGCAGTGTGTATCAGGAGGTAAGATCATCACGAGTCGTCTTAGANGAGAGAGGTCACAGTCTTTTGTAACTCATCACAGAAGTGGCACCTGTCAATGTTGCTGTATTCTATTGGCTAAAAGCAAATCACTCAAGTGGAAGGTTATAACCAGCAGTGTGTATCAGGAGGTAAGATCATCACGAGTCGTCTTAGAGCCTCCATCCCTCTGACTCACCTCTCCCCCTCCCTCTCTCCTTTCTGCTCTCCCTCTCTCAGTCTTACTCTACTTATGTCCGTTTCTATCCTTCCATCTGTCACTTATCTACTCTCTGCTGAAACTGACTCTAATCTCGGTATGCCCCACTGTAACCTTGTGTGTTTCTCAACCTAGCCTACACTCGATACCTAGTAGATGCTCAGCAAATGTTTGAATTTGATTTAAATTTACAGCATAAAAGAATTTTTAAAGGGTCAACTTTATCCATCACCTTAATATAATCCTTATGTTGGTTATATTTATGTAAATGTAAATATTTACCAAGTTCCTTTTTAATCTGTTATTACAGACTTGTGAGAAATAAAAATAACGTGTGAGACATAACAGTTCTTACATACTGTTCTTAAACACAACATTATTTTTTTCTAACATGGAATAATGTTTGAAATCATATAAACTGGCTCCATAATAACTTGTCAAATTGACAAGCCCATTTTTAAACATTTAACCATCCCAAATAAGAGCATGTAAATGTGCTTACACAGGGAGCTTTCGTGCCTTCCTTTGTTTTGTTTCTTTGTACTGATATGGAAACAGCTGGTTTAGGACTTTGAATCTCTATTTTAGCATGATGCACACTTCCATGCATGGACCAGACTGAGTCTGTAGTGGTCTGAACTTGTGTGGATAAAGTGTTACTGAACCAAACCTGGGTCTGTTTGCCCATGGGCAATAAAGCCAATCTGCAGACACAGGTTGTGGTGAAGCAAATTGCAGCGTTTATTGCAGGGCACAGGGCAAGGGGTCCAGGTATTTAGTGCTCAAAAGTCTTGGACACCCCAGTAGGTTTCAGGGAAAAGTTGTTAAAGACAAGGCGAAGGAGGGGGGTTGCAGGGTGTGTGATCAGCTCTGTAGGCATTCCTGTAATTGATGAGGTCATCTGGAGTCAATATCGTTGGCTGTCTCGATTCAGCCCATCTGGGGACCATGTGCTTGTGGGGAGTGTGAAGTTAACTTTTTCCATCTGGGGGTAGGTTCCAATATCTGCAAAACAGCTCAAAGGATATGGCTCAGAATATTATCTACAGACCTTGAGGAGGAACTACTTGACTTTGTTTAATGGCTAAATTATTATTTTTTCTTGCTTGACTATTTTCCTTTCTTTCTGCATTCCCTCACTTCCCTGATTAAATTTACTCTTTGGAAATTGGAAGTGGTCAAGCAGGAGATGGCAAGAGTGAACATCGACATTTTAGGAATCAGGGAACTAAAATGAACCAGAATAGGTGAGTTTGATTCTGATGACTGTTATGGCTACTAGTGTGGGCAAGAAGCCCTTAGAAGAAACGGAGTAGCCCTCATAGTCAACAAAATAGTCTGAAATGCAGTACTTGGTGCAGTCTCAAAAACGACAGAATGATCTCTGTTCATTTTCAAGGCAAACCATTCAATTTCACAGTAATCCAAGTCTATGCCCCAATCACTAATGCCAAAGAAGCTGAACAGTTCTGTGGTAACCTACAAGACCTAGAAGTAACACCAAAGAAAGATGTTTTTTTCATCATAGGGGACTGGAATGCAAAAGTAGGAAGTCAAGAAACACCTGGAGTAACAGGCAAATTTGGCCTTGGAATATGGAATGAGGCAAGGCAAAGACTAATAGAGTTTTGCCAAGAAAATGGACTGGTCATAGCAAACACCCTCTTCCACCAACACAAGAGAAGACTCTACACTTGGACATCAACAAATGGTCAACACTGAAATCAGATTGATTATATTCTTTGCAGCCAAAGATGGAGAATCTGTATAAAGTCAGCAAAAACAAGACTGGGAGCTGACTGTGGCTCAGATCGTGAACTCCTTATTGCAAAATTTAGACCTAAATTGAAGAAAGTAAGGAAAACCGCCAGAGAATTCAGGTATGACCTAAATCAAATCCCTACGATTATACAGTGGAAGTGACAAACAGATTGAAGGGATCAGATCTGATAGAGTTCCTGAAGAATTATGGATGAAGGTTCAGGACATTCTACAGAAGGTAACGATCAAAACCATCCCCCAGAAAAAGAAACACAAAAAGGCAAAATGGTTGTCTGAGGAGGCCTTACAAATAGCTGAGAAAAAAAGAGAAGTGAAAGGCAAAGGAAAAGAGGAAAGATATACCCATTTGAATGCAGAGTTCCAAAGAATAGTAAGGAGAGATAAGAAAGCCTTCTTCAGTGATCAGTGCAAAGAAACAGAGGAAAACAATAGAATGGGAAAGACTAGAGATCTCTTCAAGAAAACAAGAGATATCAAGGGAACGTATCCTGCAAAGATGGGTGCAATAAAGGATAGAAACAGGATGGACCTAACAGAAGCAAAAGATATTAAGATGGGATGGCAAGAATACACAGAACTACTATACAAAAAAGTTCTTCATGACCCAGATAACCGTGATGGTGTGATCACTAGAGCCAGACATCCTGGAATGCGAAGTCAAATGGGCCTTAGGAAGCATCACTATGAGCAAAGCTAGTGGAGGTGATGGAATTCTAGCTGAACTACTTCAAGTCCTAAAAGATGATGCTGTGAAAGTGTTGCACTCAATATGATAGCAAATTTGGAAAACTCAGCAGTGGCCACAGGACTGGAAAAGGTCAGTTTTCATTCCAATCCCAAAGAAGCGCAATGCCCAAGAATGCTCAAACTACTGCACAGTTGCACTCCTCTCACACTCTAGTAAAGTAATGCTCAAAATTCTCCAAGCAAGACTTCAACAGTATGTGAACCAAGAACCTCCAGATGTTCAAGCTGAATTTAGAAAAGGCACAGGAACTAGAGACCAATTGCCAACATCTGTTGGATCATCAAAAAAGCAAGAACATCAAAACCAGAAGAAAATCTACTTCTGCTTTATTGATTATGCCAAAGGCTTTGACTGTGTGGATCACAATAAACTGGAAAATTCTGAAAGAGATGGGAATACCAGACCACCTGACCTGCCTCCTGAGAAATCTGTATTCAGGTCAAGAAGCAAGAGTTAGAACCGGACTTGGAACAATGGACTGGTTCCGAATTGGGAAGGGAGTAGGTCAAGGCTGTATATTGTCACCCTGCTTATTTAACTTATATGCAGAGTACATCATGAGAAATGCTGGGCTGAATGAAGCACAAGCTGGAATCAAGATTGCCGGGAGAAATATCAATAACCTCAGATATGCAGATGACACCACTCTTATGGCAGAAAGTGAAGAACTAAAGAGCCTCTTGATGAAAGTCAAAGGAGAGTGAAAAAGCTGATTTAAAACTCAACATTCAATAAATGAAGATCATGACATCCAGTCCCATCACTTCATGGCAAATAAATGGGGAAACAATGGAAACAGTGACAGACTTTGTTTTGTTGATCTCCAAAATCATTGCAGATGGTGACTGCAGCTGTGAAATTAAAAGACACTTGCTCCTTGGAAGAGGAGCTGTGACCAACCTAGACAGCATATTAAAAGGCAGACATTACTTTGCCAACAAAGGTCCATCTAGTCAAAGCTATGGTTTTTCCAGTGTCATGTATGGATTCGAGGGTTGGACTCTAAAGAATGAACACCAAAGAATTGATACTTTTGACCTGTGGTGTTGGAGAAGACTCTTGAGAGTCCCTTGGGCTGCAAAGAGATCCAACCATTCAGTCCTAAAGGAAATCAGTCCTGAATATTCATTGGAAGGACTGATGCTGAAACTGCAATACTTTGGCCTTCTGATGCAAAGAACTGACTCATTGGAATAGAGTCTGATGCTCGGCAAGATTGAAGGCAGGAAGAGAAGGGGACGCCAGACTATAAGATGGTTGAATAGTATCACAAACTCAATGGACACACGTTTGAGTAGGCTCCAGGAGTTGGTGATGGACAGGGAGGCCTGGCATTGCTACAGTCCATGGAGTCACAAAGTGTCAGACAGCACTGAGCGACTGAACTGAAGCCCCTCTGTCCATGGGATTTCCCAGGCAAGAATAATGGAGTGCGTTGTCATTTCTGTCTTTAGGGGATATTCCCACCCCAGAGATCGAACCCATGTCTCTTCTCCTGCATTGGCAGGTGGATTCTTTACCACTGAGCCATCAGGGAAGCCTTTTTCTAAAAAAATATGTGCTCAGTTGTGTCCAGCTCTTTGCGATTCCATGGACTATAACCTGCCATATGCTTCTGTCCATGCAATTTTCCAGGCAAGAATACTAGAGCAGGTTGCCATTTCCTACACTCCAGGGGACCTGCCAACCCAGAGATCAAACCCACATCTCTTGCACTGACAGGTAGATTCTTTACCACGAGTGCCACCTAGAAAGACCCTTTCTAAGAGTAGGAAAATATTATAATTTTTTTTAATTAGTTGATTTACAATATTGTGTTAGCTTCTGCTATACAGCGAAGTGATTTAGTATGTATATTTTTTCAGGTTATTTTCCATTATAGGTTATTATGGCATTTTTAAAAAAACAATATAGGTGAGGAAAGTACATTTAGAATAAAGCATCAGGTGAGTACATAATATAGGTGCTACTCCCCAGCAATAATTGCCTTTACTGATGTTGTGTAATACTTCTGGCGACCCACTTTTTTTTCAGTGTTTTATTGAGAAAAGAACACATACAAGGAGAGAAAATGGAATAATGAATCATTCTGTGCCTGTCACCCTGCAAATATTGTTGTCAATATTTTGCCAGTGTTGCTTCAGCCATTTCTCACCTTCAATTTGCTTTTGGAGTCTTTTAAAGCAGACCCCAGATATCCTATCATCCCTCCTGTAAATACAGTATGCATCTCTAACAGATCATTATGCTTTAACATCATCTCAACATCATTATCACATCTAGCAGTTCATGTTCAAATTCCCCTAATTACTTCAAAATATCTTTGTATAGTAGATATGTTTAAATAAGGATAAAAATGTCTCCATACTGTATTGCTGCTGCTGCTAAGTCGCTTCAGTTGTGTCCGACTCTGTGCAACCCCATAGACAGCAGCCTACTACTTTCCAATGCATGAAAGCGAAAAGTGAAAGTGAAGTCACTCAGTTGTGTCCAACTCTTAGCAACCTCATGGACTGCAGCCTACCAGGCTCCTCCATCCATGGGATTTTCCAGGCAAGAGTACTGGAGTGGGGTGCCATTTCCTTCTCCAATGTGTGAAAGTGAAGTCGCTCAGTCATGTCCAACTCTTAGTGACCCCATGGACTGCAGCTTACCAGGCTCCTCCATCCATGGGATTTTTCAGGCAAGAATACTGGAGTGGGGTGCCTTTGCCTTCTCCCCACACTGTACTAGGTCTCTTTTAATCTGTAATGCATTGGAGAAGAAAAGGGCAACCCACTCCAGTGTTCTTGCCTGGAGAGTCCGAGGGACGGGGGAGCCTGATGAGCTGCCATCTATGGGATCACACAGAGTCGGACACGACTGAAGTGACTTAGCAGCAGCAGCAGTTATCTATAATTCTACCCATGCTATTATTTCTTGAAGATATTGACTCATATTTTTTCTTTTTATATTTTCTAATTTTTTAAAAATAATTTTCCACTTGTCAGATTTAGCTGATGACTTACCCATGGAGTTTTTAAACTTGTTATTCTCTCCTAAAGATTTGTCACTAATTTTTTTGGCCCTTGGACTTTTGTAGAATAATGAAAACCCTTGACTGCCTTCTCAGAGTAATGGTTTCAAATGCATAAAATGAAGTATAATTATATCTATATCTTTATGATTTCTTTCTTTTGTAGACCATTGTGTTTCATTTTACCAAATTTGCAATGTAGCAAAGCATGTGCTCCTTTATGTAGGACAAGATTGAGTTGAGAGTCTAGCAACTATCATGATTTCTAAATAGTGTTTAATGTAAATGTTTAGAGATATTTGTAACAACTCTATTGTGATGAAAAAAATATGTGAGTTTGATTGCATCAGAGTCTTAGGAAGTGCTACACTACTGTAGTTGCTTACATTCATAATTTAAGGTTCTAAATTGGATTTAGAGGAGACTGAAAATAAAGATTTTTTTGGCCTGTCTACTGGGCTTGTGGGATCTTAGTTCCCAGACCAAGGATCAAAACCATGCCCTCTGTAGTGGAAGTACAGAGTGTTAACCATTAGACTGCCATGGAAGTTCCAGGATGTACATTTTTTCCGTATATGAATTTATAGACCATTGAATCCTATCCACACGCCTAATCACCAGCTGAAGTTTGCAGATTGTGTCATGTACTTCCTATGGCATCATATCATATTAATGTCTGGTTTTTCCTTTTAGTGAAGGTAAGTTTGAGCGGCTTGAGATGCTGTGAATCTGACCCATTCATTAGAATATCTCCCATCGGCCTTTCTCCTAATGGTTTTTAGCATTCAGTGATAGCTGCCTAGATATAGTATTTTATTAGGGATTGCAAAATGGCAACTTTCTTTCTGTTGTTCTTCCACTTGTATTAACTGCAATACTTCCGTAAAGTAAGCTGTGGTTACCTTGAAATCTAGTTCATGTGATAAAATGTTGACTACTGCTTGATTCTTTTACCAATTTTCAGAGTAATGAGCTGCTCTCTGAGGCGGTGAACAGAGAATTTCTGTTTGTTTTTGCAGCTTGGGTTTTGGCTTTGGGTTTGGTTTGAGGAATACTGTGAATTACAGGAAATGCATTTATCTGATCTCTCTTAATCAGCCAGTCACTGTTCACTCTGTTCAGCATCTGGCCTGTGTGAGCCCCTCTAAACCGGTCTCCCTGTCATTTTGAAATGACCACATTGGGGTTTGGCAGCAGTGTTGCTTTTTGGCACAGCAAGATATCCTAGGCTCAGCTTGTACCATACCTATCCGAGACTTAGAATAAGGAAAGTTTCCAAGAATCTCGTGTTCCTTTTAGTGGAAAATGATATTTAAAAACAAGAATCTGGATATTAAGGGTATTTATTGTTGTTAGGTTACCATTACTTTCAAGCCTTTTCAGCAGACAGAGATATGAAATGTTTATTATTTTTTTTAAGAGAAAAATCATTTGTGTATATAATTTCCAATAGAAATTTCAGGGTGCAGAATTTTTCTCAACTCCTTTGACTTTATTCCCTAATTGGCTATTTCTTACGTATGACAATCTTAGTTCCTAGTGGTGGTAGCATAATGGCCTGTTTGCTATAGCTCACAGAATACACACAGTAGTTTCAAAATAGCAACACCAATATTACACAGAACAGTAAGCCCAATACATCTAGTTTAGGATTCACTTGCAGAACATTTTTTTTTCCTTTGGACTGTTTCTCACTACGCATGTAAAAATCAAAATACTGTGCTTTAAACCCTTATAACTATTTTCTCTGTAGTTATGCCAACACTTTGATATATAGCTGGATATGTACACTTAAAATTTACATGTAATTTGTAGAGATTGTTTTGCTTTTTTGATTTAAAAAAAATTCAGTAAAAATTTGATGTGGTTCCAAAGCTAAAACTTATAAAGCAAAATTAAGAAAACTGGCTTCAGTCCTTGTTCCTTTGATCCTATTTCCTCACTCCCCCAGGAGGCAACCTTTTTTTTTTCCCCGTTGTCCTGGGTCTTCGGTGCTGCACCCGTGCCTTCTCCAGTTGTGACAAGTGGGAACTACCGTGCGTCGCAGTGTGAAGGCGTCCCCTTGCTGTGACTTGTCTTGCGCCAGGCTCGAGGCCTGCAGGCTTCTGCAGTGCAGTGCAGGCTCAGTAGTTGTGGTGCCGGGCTTCACTGCTTTGGGGCAAGTGGAATCTGCCTGGACTAGGAATCGAATCCGTGTCCCCTGCCTTGACAAGCGGATTCTTATCCACTGTGCCATCAGGAAAGTCCAACCATTTTTATTCAGTTCAGTTCAGTCACTCAGGCGTGTCCGGCTCTTTGCGACCCCATGAATCACAGCACCCCAGGCCTCCCTGATCATTACCATCTCCCGGAGCTCACTCAGACTCACGTCCATCGAGTCAGTGATGCCATCCAGCCATCTCATCCTCAGTTGTCCCCTTCTCCTCCTGCCCCCAATCCCTCCCAGCATCAGGGTCTTTTCCAATGAGTCAACTCTTCACATGAGGTGGCCAATGTACTGGAGTTTCAGCTTTAGCATCATTCCTTCCAAAGAAATCCCAGGACTGATCTCCTTCAGAATGGACTGGTTGGATCTCCTTGCAGTCCAAGGGACTCTCAAGAGTCTTCTCCAACACCACAGTTCAAAAGCATCAATTCTTCGGCGCTCAGCCTTCTTCACAGTCCAACTCTCACANCTCACGTCCATCGAGTCAGTGATGCCATCCAGCCATCTCATCCTCAGTTGTCCCCTTCTCCTCCTGCCCCCAATCCCTCCCAGCATCAGGGTCTTTTCCAATGAGTCAACTCTTCACATGAGGTGGCCAATGTACTGGAGTTTCAGCTTTAGCATCATTCCTTCCAAAGAAATCCCAGGACTGATCTCCTTCAGAATGGACTGGTTGGATCTCCTTGCAGTCCAAGGGACTCTCAAGAGTCTTCTCCAACACCACAGTTCATAAGCATCAGTTCTTCGGCGCTCAGCCTTCTTCCCAGTTCAAGTCTCACATTCATAGGTTTGGTTAATTGTCCACTGTTTCTTAGTGAAAAATCCTGTCTAATCTAGACATAATATGTGTTGTGCTCATTCGTGTCTGACTCTGCAACCCCATGGACTATAGCCTGCCAGGCTTCTCTGTCCATGGGTTTTTCTAGCCAAGAATACTGGAGTGGTTTGCCATCTCCTACTCCATATACATATTATGACACATAGTATATCTATCTCTTTATAAAGATAGAGATAGCATAGATATAATGTGATTATATCCACTGTATGTACGTATCTCTTCTTTCTTATACACAGTAAAGCACTATAAATATTCTGTGTTTTTGATTTAGTAAAATGTACTATGATTACTCCACATCACATATAAAGATTGCCCCCAATTCCTGCTTAAGAACAGACGCCACTGTGTGAATGGACCATAGCGTTTCTAACCAATTCCCTATTTGACATCCGTAAATTATTCTTTAAGGGCCACTTGCTTATCACTATTATATAATGGACAGAAGCAACAGAAATTGCACCCATTTGATTTCCAGAATTCACAACCTGAATCTCCAGCAAAACAGCAGAGTGGAGACAGTGTAAGATCGTGGGAACATGTTTAGAAGTGAGATAGGTCAAACTGGAAGCCTAATTCTCCCCGATCTCACCTCTCTGAGCTTCCATTTCCTCAACCTGAAAATATGATAATGAAACCATATTTATACAGAACCCTGACAGCGTATGCAAGGCAAGGAGCAGTACACCTGGCCTAGAATATGTGTATGTAAAATCACAGCAATAATTAATACTTTACTGATTTCCTCGGCGGTAAGACAGAATCCCAAATGGGTCTCAGGCCTTTATTTTTGTTTCTGTTTTGCATTTACTTTTATTTCTTGACGGGGAGGCTCATTAGTTCCATTTCCTGTCCCTGGAAGCACTGCTCCAGGGAAGAGGGAAGCTAGTGGGAGCAGTAACTCACCGTGAACGTGCCCTCCAAAAGCATTGCCTGTCGACTTGTTTACAGGTGACCTTTAAACTGAGTATTGGGAAGCTTTTGGCGGACATGAAGACTTGGGTGTGTGGCAGGTAACTGGAGCCCCCTAGAAGAGTGGTCAGAGGGTGGCAGTTTGTTTTCTGATGGCACCAAAGCCTCCACCGAGCCAGCCCAGGCTCACGCCCTCCCTGACGCTTTACACCTGGCAAGCTCAGCAGCCCCAGGCGGCCTGTGGTACTGCCTCAGGGGGCATGTGTCAGTCGCTCAGCCGTGTCTGACTCTGCGACCCTGTGGACTCCCCACCGGGCTCCTCTGTCCGTGGGATTCTCCAGGCAAGGATACTGTAGTGGGTTGCCATTTCCTCCTCCAGGGTATCTTCCAGACCCAGGGATTGAACGTACTGCTGCCTCAAGGTCAGGCCTAAGCAGCAGGATCTGGGAGTCTTCATTTCAGGCAGACCATTAGCATCGCATAAGAAACACAAGCTGGAATCAAGATTGCCAGGAGAAATATCAATAACCTCAGATATGCAGATGACACCATCCTTATGGCAGAAAGTGAAGAGGAGCTAAAAAGCCTCTTGATGAAAGTGAAAGAGGAGAGTGAAAAAGTTGGCTTAAAGCTCAACATTCAGAAAATGAAGATCATGGCATCCGGTCCCATCACTTCATGGAAAATAGATGGGGAAACAGTGGAAGCAGTGTCAGACTTTATTTTTGGGGCTCCAAAATCACTGCAGATGGTGATGGCAGCCATGAAATTAAAAGATGCTTACTCCTTGGAAGAAAAGTTATGACCAACCTAGGTAATATATTCAAAAGCAGAGACATTACTTTGCTCTAAGGTCTGACTAAGGTCCGTCTAGTCAAGGCTATGGTTTTTCCTTTGGTCATGTATGAATGTGAGAGTTGGACTGTGAAGAAGGCTGAGCCCCGAAAAATTGATGCTTTTGAACTGTGGTGTTGGAGAAGACTCTTGAGAATCCCTTGGTTTGCAAGGAGATCCAACCAGTCCATTCTGAAGGAGATCAGCCCTGGGATTTCTTTGGAAGGAATGATGCTAAAGCTGAAGCTNAATTGATGCTTTTGAACTGTGGTGTTGGAGAAGACTCTTGAGAATCCCTTGGTTTGCAAGGAGATCCAACCAGTCCATTCTGAAGGAGATCAGCCCTGGGATTTCTTTGGAAGGAATGATGCTAAAGCTGAAGCTCCAGTACTTTGGCCACCTCATGAGAAGAACTGACTCATTGGAAAAGACTCTGATGCTGGGAGGGATTGGGGGCAGGAGGAGAAGGGGACGACAGAGGATGAGATGGCTGGATGGTATCACTGACTCGATGGACGTGAGTCTGAGTGAACTCTGGGAGATGGTGATGAACAGGGAGGCCTGGCGTGCTGTGATTCATAGGGTCGCAAAGAGTGGACACGATTGAGCGACTGAACTGAACTGATTAGCATCTCAAAGGCCTCTCATTCCCTAAACCCTGTCTAGGAATGATTCCTTCTGGACATTCCCTGTGTGATCCCTAAGAAGCTATTAGGAGGAGGAGGAAGGAATTGGAGAGGAACTAATGTTGGGATCCTCCCTCAAGGGGGATCAGTTTTGAGCAGAGTTTTTAAGAAAGAGAAGGAACGCGAGCCCAGGGAGAAGAAAGCAGCCTTCCTGTTAAGGATGCTTCTGTGTTTCATCCGAAGGAGGCTTTGAAGTCACAGACTGAATGCCTAAAGGCCTTTGGCTGCAGTCTGTCACCTCTCAGGACCTCTTGTTTCCTCGGTTGTAAAATATGGTTATAAAAATGGTGATATTCCTCATCCAAAGCACTGTTGTGACGATTCAATGAGATTTATAGTTTCTTGTGTTTGGCAAAGAATAGAAGCTCAGGAAATGCGAATTTCCTTTCTACCCTCTCCCTTTTTTCAAGCACTGATCCCACCACATCTTAAAAATAAAACCAGGTCATTATAGTAAGAACTGAAATCTCTGGAAAGGCACGGGCAGACGTTATATTAAATTCTTAACAGTAACTTTTAATGCTGGTGATAATAGCCTTATTTTATGCGTAAAGCAAGCAGCAGAAGTTCTGAGACTGGAAGTAGCTGGTCCATGGTCACACCCAGGGCCTTAGCTTGCCCTTAATCCCCTTTTACATGAATCAGGAAATGTTGCTCCTTTGCTTCCCAGGCGGTGCTAGTGGTAAAAAGAACGCCTGCTGGTACAGGAGATCTAAGAAGCCCAGGTTCAGCCCCTGGGTCAGGAAGATGCCCCAAACAGGGGCATGACAGTCCTCTCTAGTGTTCTTGCCTGGAGAGTCCCATAGACGGAGGAGCCTGCAGCCCACGGTCCACAGGGTCACACAGAGTTGGACACGACTGAACTGGCCTAGCACACATGCCCTGTGCCCTCTGCTTGAGTCAGTGCCGTGGACACAGGGGTGACCATTGGAGCTGAGGCAGGGTTCAGCCCCCTCTCACCACCTTGGCGTGAAGTTGTGCAGTACACAGCTCTGCACAGAAGCTCTGGTCAAATGCATCAGTTCAGTTCAATCACTCATTCCTGTCCGACTCTTTGTGACCCCATGGACTGTAGCAATGCCAGGCCTCCCTGTCCATCACCAAGTCCTGGAGCTTGCTGAATCTCATGTCCATCGAGTCAGTGATGCCATCCAAAGGCATAATTTTGATCGAATGCATAGTTAAATACATAGTTTTGATCAAACTGAAATTCAGCCCCAGATCTGACTGGCATTCAGACCACGTCCTTTCCATTGCTACCTGGGAGTTCACTCCTTCATATTTCCTTGGAGATCCTGCTCCATCCTTTATCTCTTCTCTCTTTGCCTCATCTCCATCTCTCCCCTTTCCTTCTCTTCTGGCTTTCCTTCCTTGCTGACACACTCAAATCTCTACACTTAAGTGCCACTGGGATTTTGAAACAAATCACGGTCCATGATGCCGCCCCTCCTCCCCAGGCCTAGCTCCAGACCTGGCATTGATAGGCCTTCTGAGCAAATGCTTGTTCAGAACCCTTGCAGTCTACAGCAGGCTGTGTCTTCATCCTTCTCCTCGTTGCCCTCAGAACCTCACAAGCTGCTTTGCCCACAGTGATCTCACTTTGGCATGAGAGAGCGAAAAGTTTTCCCAAGAGCAGTCATCTTAAGCAGGCACTAGAGGGCAGCAGAAGGACGCACATGGACTTTTGTTTCCCTCCGCGTCCCTGACTGGCCACAGCCCACCTTGTCTCAAGAGGCTGGAGTCCATGATTCTACTTCAAGGCTGGCTGCTCCCTGAACAGCAGGGGAGATAGAGGTCAGGCGGAGGCGGGGGCTGAGCATGCCTTAGTCTGTGGGAAGAGCCATTTTCAGACCCACTGAGCTGCACTGGGATTCTTCTCTCTGCCTTTTACTTACTTTACGGCAAATATAGCAGAACCATATAGCTATTTTCGTACTTCTTAAAAATATCAAAATGTAATTTGCAGACAAAAGATATCGGCCACTACTAGGCCACTGGGCATTGTCCAGGGGTCCCTCTCCCTGCCCCACAGAGAATATGACTTTCCACAGAGATTTACCTGCTGTCCTTTGAAACATGTATCCTTTTGGAGGTTATGCATTGGAACCCTGAGCCCCAGTTCCCTTCTCCGTAAAAGGGGGCAACAATTTCTACTTGGTAGGATGATTGCAAGAACTATCAGATCATAGATGCTGTATCTCTCCTCTGATGCTCACTACAGTTCTATGAGGAATTAGTATCCTTATTATACAAATGAGAAAAACGACAAGGTGACTTGCCCAGAATTCAGAATCTGACTTAATAGCTTGGGACTTAAGCTTTCAATCCTACTTTTGTCTACTATGTTCCACCAGGAAGGAAGCACATAGTTTAAGGAGATTTCTGACAGTGTGGTTAAAGTGCCAGCAGGTTGCAAGGAAAGCTTCACAGATTCAGACACGTACAGGAATGAATAATGCTGAGCTGAAGGCCAAGCACAGGAATAAATGACCTCTGAGGATGTTCCTGACACCCTAGAATTTATAATTTATTTTTTGGGTTCTGTTTCTCATTTATCCTCTAAATAATCCAAGATTTCTGTACTAACGTCAGTGACTTTTTACAGATGAGAAAGTGAAGGCTTGGGGAGGCTAAGTGACTTGTCCAAGGTGATCCAGCTGGAAATGGAAGAGCTGGAATTTAAACCCAAGCAAGTCACTGTGATATAGCTGCCCTTCTACAGTTGAGCATATTGTGCATTGAGGGAAGAAGCTGCAAATTAGAACATCAGTTGTCTTAGGATTTGGCAGTTTTGTAGACCTAGCCTCTTTTTAGAGTCTCCACTGTTGCATCTTTTTCCATTCCTCAAACACGCACACAAAACACTCACATACCACTTTCAGACACACACACCTTCATCAGAAACCACTCAAGAATACCCGCACCGTTCCTGAGTGCAGGAGTTCCTTTACCTGTAGTTAGGTGGCTAATTTTATCCTGACCTCCAAGTAGGGGGCAGCCTTGAGCACTGCGAACAGAGTGTCCAAAAAGCACGAGTGCATAGCCCTGAGTCTGGGTTTTCTGCTTAGAATGAGAATTGCCGTTTTTAGATGGGAAGCTGGTCTGGTTCAACAGAGCTCTCCCATAATGAAACTGGAAGCCTAAAAAGGTAATGAGTTCTGTGTCCAAAAAGCAGTTAGAATTATTTGGTGGTAAATGAAATAATTAGATGGAATTTCTGACCAGCCGACCTTTAAAATGCCTTTTATACCGATGAGATCCCTTAGCCCATGGAAAGGGATGGGAGCCTGGGGTTACTGTCTGGGGGTGGCAGGAACTGGGAAGGCCCAAGTTTTTGTGAAAATACAGTGAATGGAACAGAAGAATCAGGTACAAAAGCCTAGACTAGTTATAAACTATGTCTTAGGCAAATTGCCTCAGTAAGTTGTCTTCTGTACATGAATAAGGTAAGACTATCTGCCTTTGGGGCTATGGTGATAAGATTGAGATAGTGGATTTGAAGTCTGATAAGGGTTATAGGAGAAGGCAATAGCAACCTACTCCAGTGTTCTTGCCAGGAGAATCCCAGGGACGGGGGAGCCTGGTGGGCTGCCATCTATGGGGTCACACAGAGTCGGAAACAACTGACGTACTTAGCAGCAGCAAGGGTTATAGGAATTGAGGGGGTTAAAGGAAGAAAAGGATCAGATTACATTTTCAGCTATTGATTAAGATATTTACCTGCAAACCATCTGCAGGACCTCAGGCTTTGAACTCTGCGCTGGTGATGCAAACAGTCCCTGAAACTGGCTCTATTTCTTGCTCTATGGAGCTCACAGTTTAGTCAGGGAGACAGCTATTAATTTAACATTAACATTTAAAATGTGATAAGCAGTATGATTGGACTTCCCTGGTGGCTCAGATGGTAAAGAATTTGTTTGCAGTGGGGCAGACCTGGGTTCAATCCCTGTGTCGGGAAGATCCCCTGGATAAAGGAATGGCTACCCACTCCAGTATTCTTGCCTGGAGAATTCCATGGATGGAGGAGCCCGGTGGGCTAGAATCCATGGGGTCACAGACAGTCAGACACAACTGAGAGATTTTCACTTTCAAGTAGTATAATGATGATGATATGATAGTTCAGTTGATAGTACAAACTGAGAATGATCAAACAGAGTTCATGAATATATGCATGTTTGAAAGTATGTGAGTTGGTTCCCATATTCCTTTTATCATATTCACTAGATAATCTTCCTCTGCCTCTAGCTGAAAATCTTAGCAAGCCACACCTAATCTATCATTTTTGTGGAACAGACTGTGCTATAGATATTTTAAGTTGATATCACAGTTTCACATCAGGAATTAGGATGTCTGGTCTAAGTTTTTCATCAAATCTCTAAATCCAAGTCAAATCTCCTCTCCCTTCTCAATGAGAGCATTAGGAGGTAGGACAAAGTTAGCCTTGATGCTCTTTCTCTCGATTATTCCTCCTCTTCCCCTTCTTTCACAGTCAGAGCAAGAGGGGGGAGTGTTAGGATTAGAAAGGTCATACTTGCCCTGGTGGGCTTCCCCGCTGGCCCAAGTGGTCAAGAATCCACCTGCCAATGCAGGAGACACAGTTCAATCCGTGCGCTGGGAAGATCCCCTGGAGTAGGAAATGGCAACCCTTTCCGTATTCTTGCCTGAGAAATCTCATGGGCAGGGGAGACTGGTGGGCTACAGTCCATGGGGTTGCAGAGAGTTGGACACAAATGAATGGCTGAGCAACACACTTGTCCTGCTCCCCTTGAATCCGGCTCTGTGTTCTTGGATGCTGATGCTGATTTTTGAAACCAACCCCTTCCCTTGGGGTGCTTTTCAGCGGTCCCTGTGGCCAGGGGCTTCTCCTAAGACCTAGGATGATGCAGCATCCCTTTGGTTGGCCGCCACTCGTCCCCCTCCACCCTCTGTTTCCCACCTTCTGGAGACGCTCACTGTGGGGACCCATTTCTGTTTCCATTCCTCCTGAGTAAGACTCACAACAGATCCAGGGCAGCTCATTCTGTATGTGACCCACATCTGGTCCAGGGGAAATAGTCTGGCATTTTCCCAATGTCAACCTCTGTGATTTGGGGCTCACCCTTCTGCAACCCCTTCTGTTCTGCTGCCACAGGCCACTGGAGCTTTTGCAGGTGGGGTAAGACCCTAATCCTGAGACTTGCATAAGGCTGGAATTGCTGAGACATGTCATGGTTTCTCTAAGAGGCACTCTTTTGAGGCCCCTTAGCCCCAAATTTAGGATTAGGAGGTAGCATGCTCCACGTGACCCACCTGGGGTGCTGGGGACTCTAAACATCAGGTAATAGCTGTCTCCAAAGCAAATCTCCCCTAAATCCATTTGTCTACTCTCTGACCTCGTTTTAGTTCCTTGTTCTGGCTGAGGTTTCTAGAGTTATGAAACCAGTGAGGATTCATCTCCTTTGTAAATTCTGCCTATAGGGGCCTGGCTTGGGGATTTTCCTTCCATTCTGTCTGGGTGTAGAAATTTCCATTTTAATGTCTTGTTACAACAGCAGCACTGCTGCTGCTGAGCCGCTTCCGTCGCGTCCGACTCTGCGACCCCGTAGACGGCAGCCCACCAGGCTCCCCGTCCCTGGGACTCTCCAGGCGAGAACGCTGGGGTGGGCTGCAAAACAATCGCAACAACACTGATAACAACTCGTGTTGACTGAGTCCTAAACTTCTGCCAGGCACCTTATTTGATCCCTACACCTGGCCTCTCGGGCTGATACTGTTATTTGTAAAGGGCACGCTGATGATGCTGGGTTTTCCTTGTCAGGCTGGGCAGCTCAGGTTGCACAGCGCAGGAGTGTGGCCCCTGCTGCCCCGCTGATGCCGTTTCAGCCGGCTGCTTCCCCTTCGTGAAGGAGATTTCTGTGGGTCCCTGAGTCGAGCTTCACAGCAGTTGCTTTCCTCCAACAGGAGACAGTAACTCCGCCTAAGAAATGATCCCATTTCAGCAATTCCTGGGAGGCCATTGCTGTAATAAAGGCCATTCTTTATGATATAAAAGTCTCCCCCTCTCGCCCCCACCCTTAACGTTTCTAATTTGAGCCCCTCTGGTCCCTGTGGAGTCTTTAAATGCTTCAAGTGCAAGCCTATTGCCAAAGCAAGCCTGTCTGACTCGGAGGCAGCGCCCTGCACTGTTGCTGAATATTGAACAAACATTCAAGCGGCTTTGGCTCTCCCAGAAGCCCTCAGTCTGAGGCCTTTGTTGTGTTTTCTGGATGAGGGCAAGCGGTGCCATCACCTCCCGCCGAAAAGCCCTGGCTCCCCTCCCAACAAGGAGTTGTCACTTCAACCGAGCCTTTTTTTATTTTTTTCCTGGTGGCAACAAAATAATACCCAGCAGGAATTTGGGAGGAGAAAAAAGAGAGTTCAGTTGGCAGGTTCTCAAATGAATGGGCTGTAGTGTCATTGGAACTGAATTGGGCTTGAAACCAGACATGATCCTATTTTGGAAGCATTGTTCAGAGGGATGGGAAATGTGAACAGAGGATAAGTCTCTTCAAAAATGCTCTTTATCCTTGGCCTGTTAAAGGCAGCCTGTTTTAACTGAACTCTCCCATCCCCTCAATGGCAAGGGTCTATGTGAGAACCCAGAGGAGGTCAGAACAACTGGCAAATTGATCAGCTATTCATCTGTTAACCTTTCAATTGAGGGAGCTAATTTTACTTTGAGAAGAAGTTGCCACTTGATTGCAAGCCATCAATTAACTGTCAATCATGAAATTCACAAATCTTGGCTCTTAGACTCATCAGGGCTTCAGTGAGACAGTACAGTGATCAGGGCATATAAATATACATGTATTCAAATACATTGTTGAAAATATTACTGAAAGCCTAATGTGCTCCAGGGGATGTGTAAAGTGGATATGGTAGTCAGAAGGACCAACAGGATCCTGCCCTCAGGGAGCTTCTCATCTGAAGACACTGCAGGTGATACATAGAATGGGATGCTTGTGAAGAAGTTTAGTATGAAACTCTCATAGAGATTAGAGGCACAGGCACGGAGTTCAGCCTAGGTGTTTCTGAGAAACTGGCCCCTGAACTAAGATCTGAAGGGTGAGTGGAGGTTTGAGCCAAGAGAAGGCAGGGGCAGAGGCTGGGAAGGGGAAAGCGTTCTATACAGAGAGAAGAGCATGCGCCAAGACACAGGGAAAGGACGAGGTCTAGGCGAGAAGCGTGGTGGCCACTGCAGCTGAAAGCAGGGGAACCGGAAGGAAGAGGACGACAGATGAGACCCGAGAGACACACGGTGCTCTAGGTCCTTCGTTACCTATATGCCACGCTTAAGGATTTGGGTCTTCATCCTCAGAACAGTGAACACTCTCCTAAAAAGAGTTTTAAGCAAAAAAATATTGTTTGCTTTTTGAAAAGATGACTTTAGCCACAGAACGAAGTTGGAGCAGAAGCAATTAGCTTTTGCAATTGGAGTGTCTACAGAGGAATAATTAATGGAATGGCTAATGGTCTTCCCTGTTGTAACTCTCCTCCAGGTCATAACTTAGGCATGATACAATCCTTACAAAAAAGGATCTCCGTGAATAAATGTGTATGGGACTTAGTGGTAAATTCCTTTTTCCATTTAGGTCTCAGGTTCCTCACTGTTAAGCGACGGGTTTGGACCAGATGATACCCAAGTGTCTTTCTTTTGCAAAATAAACCCTTAAATTCAGCATGGACTCTATACTGATACTGACTGGAATGCAGTTTTCAGCTTGGTCTGTGGGCTTTTAACCCTGTTTTTTGAACCAATAGACTAAAAAAAAAAAATATGTGACAAAACAGATCAACAGAGATCAATAACTTGTTCTGTTGTTAGTTAGATTCTTAACCAGATGGCTAGGAATGTTTGTTTAATCCAGGGAATAGCTGCTCCCAGCACCACGTTATACATTTTTTCGCAGTTAAATTTTGGCAAGGTGCTATGAGGGTTGAGGCATGTGTGTTCTAAAATATGAGATAACAATAGTAGTTTAAGTGATGAATTGGTTAACAGGACTGCGGTCATGTGCTGAAAGGATTCACTAACTCATCATATCAACTCGGAAAGTCATTTTCCTTCTTTGGGACAGTTTCCTCTCATTTAAAATGGAAGGATTTTACCAGATTAGACTTTTGAAAACTATTGGAAAAACATATCGAAAACATATTTCATGGAGAAAAGGTACCCCACTCTATCATTTCTCCTTGGAGGTTAAGAATCCAAGTGTATTTACGATCTATTTATTTTTCTCCTTTAATCCATCATGCTGCCACATTCCTATATAACCTTTCTCTAAGACTCAGTTTCTCCATCCATAACTTAGGGCTACACAGCAGAGGTTTCCAAAAGAATCAGATAGTAAATATTTTAGGCTCTGTGAGCTTATGGAGTCCTCATTGCAGCTACTTAATTCTGCCGTTTGTAGCCATGTACAATATATAAATAAATGAGAGTGATCGTGTTCTAATAAAACTTTCTTTACCAAAACAGGCAGAGGCTCGGCTTGACCCATGGACCATAGATCGGTGAACTCTGGGTCAGCAGTGTGGACTAACTGCTCTCTAATGACCTTGCAGTTTTGGCTTTCCCTGACCTTCTCCCCTGAAGAGTTCTTCTCTCCCACGTTGGAAGTCACCCTTATCCAAAGCTATCCCTCTGGCCTGCACTTCCTAAGGCCATCTTCACTGCTATCATCGTCTTCTGACATGTCCATATGCAAGACTGTCTCTCTTCCCAGCTGCTGAGATGCCTTCTCCGCAGCTTTGTTTTGTTTATCTTAGTAACTATCCTTCTTTAATCCCTCTGAAGGATTGGTTAGCTGGAATCCGCCTTGTCTTCTTCCCCTAGAGCCTTTGATCTGATGCTCATAAGCATTTGCTGACAGCCAGACAGAAAAGGTGGAGCCCAGATCTGAAGCCCGAGGGCCCAGAGAGTAATGAATGGAGACTGCGTTTATTTGTCTTTCTAATTGGCAAGCCCATTTCCAGATCAGCTGCAAGTCACTGCAAGCTGAGAGCGAAAGCAAGGGACAACCTCCTTTCTCCCAGGCCTTGGTGCCCAGGGTCCATGTACTCCACCAAGGCTGGAGCTTGCCCTGACTCCACTAAGCTTGGGTGAAGCTGCCATCTGGACCAAGCTCTGGCCCTCAGCATAGGACCGCCTTGACTTGTCACTCAGACAGTACATGGCACAGCTTTTGAGGACACTACTCACATCATCCATGACGTAAATAGAACTCTCTGAGTTCTACAGATCACTTTGCTTCTTCAGGCTTGGAGCCCTTTCTTCTTAGGAAATCCTACATGGAAGGCCAGTCTGTAAACGAGATGCAAGTGGAACAGCTCTGTTTGGAGCTGAGATGCAGGTGTAGGGTACTGCCCGCTGAGTCTTCCTTTTGCTCTCCTCAAGCAGTTGCTGAGATGGCTGTTGGAATCCCTAGAACCCCTCAGATGAATTTTGGAGCCTCTAGACTGGATTACCCTGGGTTGGCTCAGTGGTAAAGCATCTGCCTGGAGTGCAGGGGCTGTAGGAGATGTGGGTTTGATCCCTGGGTGAGGAAGATCCCCTGGAGGACAGTGTGGTAAGCCACTCCAGTATTCTTGCCTGGAGGATCTCCATGGAGATAGGAGCCCAGTGGGCTACAGTCCGTGGGAGTCGGACGCGACTGAAGCAAATTAGCACACATGCGCAGACTGGATTATATGTGTTGTTCTGACCGTTCACAGCTATATAATCTCTCTCTCTTTGGTAAAGTGTCAAATATATCCCTAGCACTGTGCTAAGCATTGAATGTCAGTGTGGGCAGGATGGGAGACACGGTCCGTGGTCTCCGTGAACTGATTATATGGTTGCAGAGGCCAACAGAAAATAGGATGAGAAAGTGAACGTAACAAGGTAAGGAAGGTCTTGCAAACAGAAATACCCATCAGAGAAGCAGGGTTGGGGCGAGGAAGAAAGACTTCCTGAAGACGGTCCCACTGCATCGGAGCACCATTTGGAGAGGCAGAGGCAACAGTAGCAAGCAAAGACACGGAGGTGTGAAATGCCAGTTGTGGGGATAAAGAAGGACAGTGTATAATGGGGCACGCATCACTCATGCCCACGACAGGATGCTGAGGGCCAGACCTTTGAATGAGGGAGCAGATGGGCATGAAAAGAAAGAGGAAACAATGCCTTTCCCAGACAGGCCCACCTCCTCACTCATCTACCAGTCATAACTTTTAGTTATTGTTAACCTCACATTCCAGAATTAATCATTATAGGCTCTTAGATATTCAGAGCCTTTCCCAAGGCAGTGGAGCTACTGTCTAGCAGAACTGAGATTTAAACTGAATTTGACTCCAAAGCTTGTTTTTCCCCCACATGGAACTTCATGGAAAATATAGGACAAATAAGTTTTTAAAATAAAGGTAGAATTTCTAAAATTGATAGTAAAGAAAAGAACTTCTTATTGGGAAAAACATGCAGGAATATTTATATCTTGCAAGATCCTTGGAAAAACCCTCTAACCCAACCTACTGCCTGAATTTATTTTTCTGTTTTTTATTTTGTGAATTATGAAAGTATGATAACATATTTACAGGAGACTTGAAAAATACAGAACAAAGTTACATATAATTCTACTATATATTACAATCATTTTTTAAGTAGGTGCATTAAGATTTTTACTTGGAGTTTCCATATCAAACTCTCAAAAATTAATAGAATAAATATACAGAAAAGTAGGAGGAGAGAGTAGACCTGAAAAGCACCATGGACCAATTCAACACAATTAAGGTTGATACAGTTTCCACACAACAGTACAACCTGTGACTTTAAAAACAAAGAAGATGAGGCCCAAAGAAGGCAAAGGGTTATTTAATACCAATGGTAGAACAAGACATCTTTCTGGTCTTGGAGCCCTCAGATCAGTGTTCTTTCTAAAGCATCATGAGTCAAATCATCTGTTTTCCCTTTTCGGTGGATAACCGCCTCTTAGCACATCTCGATGGGTTCCAGAGTCTGATCTTTTGACCTTTACTGAACGTATCTCTCTTTCTCCAGAGACCACGGAGCTGGGCAGCAAGAAGGAGCTGAAGTCCATGCCCTTCATCACCTACCTCTCAGGCCTGCTGACGGCCCAGATGCTGTCGGATGACCAGCCCATCTCAGGTGTGGAGATCCGCTGCGAGGAGAAAGGCCGCTGTCCGTCCACCTGCCACCTCTGCCGCCGCCCGGGCAAGGAGCAGCTGAGCCCCACCCCGGTGCTGCTGGAGATCAACCGTGTGGTCCCACTGTACACTCTTATCCAGGACAATGGCACCAAAGAGGTGAGCTTCCCTGGCATGGCCGCTGAGTCACATCTGGGCACCAGCCCTCCCACCCCCTGCCCTTGTGGGCTCTGTGTCCACCAGGATGGTCATCAGCAGCATGGTGAGGGCCAGCGTTTACAGATTGCTTACCATGCGGTGAACACGTGTGTAACTTGGTAACACTAGCTGCTGTAACGGACAGATTCTCAAATCCCAATGACTTGGTCTGGTCGAGGTTATTTCTTGCTTGCACAGAGTCCTAAAATAGTTGATTTTGACTGATGGGTGGCCTTACTCTGAGAGGTGGTTCAGGGTCCCAGCCTGTTCCATCTTCTGCTCCATTAATCTGGTGCTTTGATGGCTGCTGTGGAAGGAGAAAGACCATGGGAAATTGTACATGAGAAGTTTAAATGGGCCACGCCTGAAAATGGCCCATTATCACTTCAGTCTTCCTATTCCGCTAGCCAGAATTCAGCCACTGGGCACACCTGTCTGCAGATGAAGACAGGGGAATGTATTCTATCAGTCTGCCTAAGGAGAAGCAAATATGAGGAGTTAGGTGAAAACCTAGCAGCCTCTACCTCAGTACTCTACTTGGGTTATCTCATTTAATTTACCCTCCAGATCTATGACTTCTTTTATAAGTATGGGGCTGATTCATATGGAATTTCTGACATTTGACCATTTATTTATCAAGATGGCAATTCTATGTGGTTTATCTTTTTCTCCTGCCCACTTTTCAAGTGAGGAAACATGAGATGAGTGATTTGCTCCATGTTGGTCTGATCCGGAGCCTGAATACTTAATTGTAAAATTTTATCTCCTCTTGTTCCTCTTTATGTCTCTCTGGCTTTTGATTATGGCGTGTCAGGGCTCGAGGGGACTCTATGAATGATTTGGTTCACCTTTTTGCAAACTCATATCCATGGAACTTTTTTTTTTTTTCCAAATGCAGTTTTCAGTCCCAACCCACAAAACCAGGAATAGTATGCCACTGCTTCAGTGAGGAAGGAGGTAGATAAAGCCTCTCTACTTGGTCTCCACTCTTTCCTCTGCAGCAACTTCTGGACAGTCCTGGGCCTCCAGAGAAGGCCATCTGGTGGGCCAGTGACCAAGTCCCACAGGATGTTATGGATCAGGTGTCCCTCCCAAGGCATCCTATTGGGCTAAGTGCCAGTGCTGGAGACGGTCAGGGAGGGCTTCACAGAGAACAGAGAGGAGGTGAGGATAAGTGAGGACAGTATCAGGCGGATAACCTGAGGCAGAAAAGAACATGGTCTGTGCAGAGACCTATAGAAATTCCCCATGACTCAGACCAAGAGGTGAAGGGAGGGCAGAGGTGAGGCCAGAGGGATCAGAAAGAGCCTGATTACTTAGGGTATTGTAAGCTAGGTCCTGGAGTTTGGATGCTATCTAGAGGGCAGTGACTTGCTGAAGATACATGGTTAGCAGGAGGTTGATAGAAATAGCTTTGTGTAGCAGAAGGAGTCTCCTGGAAACAACATAGACGGCCATCAGTATGAGAGCAGTTAATTAAGGTGTGGACTATGCATACAAGGGAACACTATACTACAACCAAGATCAATGAACTGTAATGATACGTAATAGGGGATGGATGAATATAATGATAAATGAAGACAGGAAATCCCAAAGACATATTTTGCATAGCATGATACCCTTCCCTCTATTTTTAGTTGAAGCAAGATAAATGCACACATCAGATACACTACCTTTTAAGAATACATATGCATGCAATAGACAGTTTAAAAAAGGAGTCAGGGGAATGATGAACATAGGATTTAGGATGATGATCTTGAATCAGGGAGGCAGGACGATGGCGTGAGGGAACATCGGTTACATGAAAGCAGCCAAGTTTCTAGCTGATGTTTTGGGTGCTGGATTTGTAGGGGTTTACTGACATGTTGGGGCTTCCCTGTGGCTCAGATGCTAAAGCATCTGCCTGCAATGCAGGAGATCTGTGTTCGATCCCTGGGTCAGGAATATCCCCTGGAGAAGGAAATGGCAACCCACTTCTTGCTTGGAGAATTCCACGGACAGAGGAGTCTGGCAGGATACAGTCCATGGGGTTGCAAAGAGTCGGACAGGACTGAGCGACTTTCACTATTAAAATCTTAAAATTAGCTGAGTAGCTGAGGCTAACCGGATGAATACAGAAAGCCTAACCATGCATGGTATAGCAGTGAGCTTGACTCATGAACCACGCACCTCGAATCATCTGACTTTGTGTCTCAGAGGTCCCCAAACCAACAACGAAAAAGTCACAAAAGCCAAACTGCATACACATCCCCTTGTCTCTTGTTTCAGGGTGAGAATCAACTGTGGAAGTATAAGAGTGGGCCAGGGAGACCCCCGAGGAGGCTCTTGAAGTTTTCATGTAACATGAAAGGTCGTCTGATGAGCATTGTGTTAGTGACGACATACACAGAGCAACACGTTGCTAGCTGTGCAGGGCTGAGCTCTCCAGGGGCTGGAGAGAGAGGCTATAGTGGGGGAAGGAAAGATCACGTGATCGGTTATGTCTAACTCTCTGCTGCCCATGGACTGTAGCCCGCCAGGCTCCTCTGCCCAGGGAATTTTCCAGTCTAGAATACTGGAGCAAGTTGCCATTTCCTTCTCCAGGGGATCTTCCCAACCCAGGGATCGAACTGGCGTCTCTTGTGTCTCCTGCACTGGCAGGCAGATTCTTTACCACTAGCACCACCTGAGAAGGCCACTGAGAGAGGCCCCGACTATCCCTATTTGCTCCTCTTTGTGGGCCTCGCTCTCCTCACCTACGAGGTACCTCGATGCTAGTTAATCACAGGACTTTGATGGTGTGTTCTTGGCATGTGTAGCAGCAAGCTGAGCACTGGTTCCTTTATGCTTTGCTTAGGAACCAGTTTCCTCTATGTCTGGATGCTGTGCTAGCTTCCCTCAGCATCATCTATGTATCCAGTTCAGAGAACTTTTTCCTGAGGCCGCTTCACGTGCTCTCAGCTAGAGAAGCCCAGGAGTGCGAAAGCGGTCGCTAGGTGGCACTGTTCT
>SJYV01035606.1:0-12455 GCA_006410875.1 Neotragus pygmaeus
AAACCAACAAACATCGTAGAGAAATTATCCTTCAATTAAATATAAATAAATAAATGTTTTTAGGAGGTTAAGACCATGAGGAACAGGAAAAAGGAGAGAGTTTGGCATGAAGTGGAGAAAACAGGACCAATATAGGGAACATTTTGCTTGGGAGAAAGGTAACATCAGCCTAGATAATATTTTGGGAAACATAAATTGTGAAAAGAATACTGGAATAGCAATAAAGTCACACAAGCATTTCTCACATAGATACAGTCACAGGCATGGAAACATTAAGAGAAGTGTTTGTCAATGGTACTAATTGTTTTCATTAAGCAATTATGTGCATGCCTGAACTCTGGGCACATGCTGTTGTTTGTTTGAAATATTTACCACACACACTTGGTCCAGGTCCTCAAATATTTTATCAAAATGTTTTTATGCTTTGGAAAGCTCAAGCATGGATGATAATTTTCCTTTGTTAAATGTATAAACAAATTTTACTTTAGATTCAGATCCCTGTATTCTTATATTATTATTTACATGGTGTTTATTTGTATCTATTTACATATTATATATTAATTTTATATTTTTATTTACAGAATTCTTATATTCTCCTTATGTTATATTATTAATATATTATACTATATTATATTATTCTTAATTCTTCAATACCCATATGTAAGATGCTTCCTAGGTTTGGAGAAAATATCCAGCTGCTGCTAAGTCGCTTCAGTCGTGTCCGACTCTGTGTGAACCCATAGATGGTAGTCCACCGGGCTCCCTCATCCCTGGGATTCTCCAGGCAAGAATACTAGAGTGGGTTGCCATTTCCTTCTCCAATGATCCAGCTAGTTGTTATCTAAAAAATTAAGACTATGTTTACGAGGAGGTCATTCTAACAGTCAGGCCAACATGTGATTTCTGTAAAGGACTGTTTCAAAGTAAATTGGTAATTCTGGCAGTCTAAAAGTTATGTAAACTGAAACCTTTGGATTTTATTTTATTTTATTTTTTGGCTGCATGGTATGACTTGTGGAATCTTAGTTCCCTGATCAGGGATTGAACCCGGGCTCTTGGCAGTGAAAGCACAGAGTCCTAACCACTGGATGGTCAAAGATTCTGCTTTTGGATTTCTTTTGGCTTGATCCAGACTTTATGGCCTAACTATTCATTAGAAACAAAGAGATATAATTTTTGTTAAAATGGTCTTGAACTGTTAAATTTCATATTGAAACAGAATTTGATGCCATATCAAAGAAATTGAAGATTCTTACCAAGTCAGATAATTCAGTACAAGGTAGCCAACTCTGACTTCTTTATTGTATCACTTCAATGCTGGACAGCCACTAGCTGATTTTTTTTTTTTTTTTAAATAACAGAAATTTACTTTCTCACAGTCCTGCAGACTGGAAGTCCAAGATCAAGGCGGTAGCAGGTTCAGTTTCTTCTGAGATCTCTCTCTGACTTGCAGATGGCCATCTTTTTGCTGTGTCCTCTCATGGTCCTCTCTCTCTGTGCTGTGTGTCCTAATTCTTATTCTAGCTCTCAGACTCCAAATTGAAATCACAATAATAGTAAAACTAGTATAAAGGAAGCACTTTAATATTGAGGGTTTTGGCTTAATGAAGAGTTCATAGAATAGGTATCTGTCATTTGTAGCTGTCTCCAAGCTACAATGAACCTCATTTTCATATTTTTGTTGTTCTGGAATTGTAAGCCTTTCCAAGTTAGAATCTGAAAATTTTAGAGTCATTCTTTGTGTAAGGTGCAGTTTCTACTAACTAGATGCATTTGTATGAGATTTAATTCAGAAGCATGTAGTAAGGAGCCAGGTCTGGATTGACCGAGATGGAGAGTTTGTATCTGAGATTCACAGCAGATATGGACAGTTTTCCTGTCCAGTGTAGTTCCAGACTTGGCAGTAGAAAAAGCCTGAAGTCAGGAAAAATACTGTGGTTCTGATGTGAGCAGTTCTTCAGTGTGATGCTTGGAATTATTACTGTAAGTTCAACCTAGAATCTATTCCCTTAGTCTTTTCAAAAGTTTTGTTACATTTCTAATATTTCTTGATAATCCATGACTAGTTTAACCAACTAAAGTAGATTCTGTTATCTCCAACCAAGTTTCTATGCTGGAATAGAGAACTGTAATTTAACAGTAGTACATCTAGTGGCTATTGTTTCATTTTCCAGAAAATAAAAATATTGTAGGTCCTCTCTTCCCTGGGTTAACATTTTACTATGGACTACAATACTACTTGTCTGCTAGTTCTTAACCAGGACTTCGTTATATGTTAGGAATAAGTGTTAAAATAACTGGACAAGTCATTCCCCTCATGTAGCATATACATCTTGGTGTAATTTAAGTAATGAATTGTTTTAAAGTAAGCTGATTTGTTGCAAATAAAAAAATTGGAAGAAAATGTTGTCATTTGTTGCAATTGCCCCTTAAAAGAAAGCAACTTTTATCACCTTACTTTCCATATTCTTACTCTGTAAAACATTCTCCACAGTTTTCTTCCCTTACTAAACCTCTGAACATAACCTCTAATGATTCAATGGAGGATTCATAGAGAACTTGAAGAAAGAACTGTCAAGTGATCAGAAAAATGAAAAAGAAGGACTAAGATACTAATTTCTATTTTAAAGAACCTGAAAACACTTGGAGAACCACAAGAACAGAGATTTCAGTCTTTACTCTCAGATGAAGTTTGGTGGGCATGTGTGTTTCTTTAAAAAGCAAAAAAATAACATTTTATAGAATCCTAAAATTTCATAAAACTAAGAAATCTACAGAACCTAATTCAAACCACCATTTACAGGTAATTGATTCTCCTACATTGTGCAGAGGGGGTTAAAATATGTATTTATGTATTTCCTCGTGCTTGTGTGTCTTTGCCACTCCTCAAATACACATGGACAAATGCCACTCGCAACTAAGCCTTAACACTTCCCACTTTTCTATATCCAGTAAGCATGCCCCTGCATGCATATGTGTATGTGTGTATATATAACTTTGAAAAATGCATCTCATATTTTTCTTTCTATGGCATATATCACATTATACAATTAGTGATTTCCAGAGTCATTAAACTTTGTTTCTGGAACAATACACATAAATCTGTTTATTTATACACAGAAACAAATTTAGTTGCGGTGGGTATAATGAAATGATATAAGCCTTAATGGTCTTTTACTTAGAATTAACCTGTATCTGGAGATGATTTATGGGGAATACAGAGAATAGAATGCTATGTAGATGCTAATTGTATAGTACAATTGTGAAGGTACATATATAGGAAACTACTCTTTCCGCTCCAAAATATAACACTCCATTCTTATCTCCTCCTCCATAACACAAAATTATCTTGGGAGAACAGGAAAAGAACTCACAGAAATGCAGCAAAAGTACATAGACAACTGAAATACAGCACCAAGGAAGACATAAAAAGTCCTTTAGTAAGTCAGACTGATAGTCTTGCTTTTTCTTTCGTCTGCATTTCAATGGTCTTTATATTTTTGTTGAACATAAGTGAAGGGAAAGAAGTTTTTATTAGAGATTTGTTGACTAGTTGTTGACTCTCTTATGCTGTAAATGGTGCATTGAGATGTTTAGCTGTCAGGGACATGGGAAGTATTCTGAAATTCTCCCTGATTATTCTCCAAAAGTCTCACAAATACTTATTCTGAATGAAATATGTTTGCTTTCTCTATCAACTAAATATATTCTTTTCCCAGAAATAATATAGAATTTCAGAGTCAGTACATATATTTTCTTTGTAGAACAAGATAGTCAATGAAGCAGTCACTGTGAAAGCCTCATGAGAACAATTAAATCTCAGCAATTAAGTTGATGACTAAATCTGATGGTAGAAAAATGTTAATAACATACTTTCTGTAGCCCTTTCTGGAATGGTTCACTTTGTTTTTCCTCCAGTTACTTTAATCAAAATGAATAGGCACAAATGATTTAAAATATCTTACAAGTGTATAGAACTAGGACTTTGGCAGATATAGCTAGAAGGAGCAGGAAAACATATTTTCAGAAGCTCAGAGGTTCAAGCTCTTTAAAAAACAACAACAACAAAATGTATTTTCATGAAGATTTTTAAAAAATAACAAGTCTGAAAAAAACATTAAGATCCATGACTTATTGCTCCTTTGTTTTTGTTAGATTTTTACAGTATTTTATCTGGGGAAGAGAAACAGTTTATTATTTGTGCTCAGTGACCTTGAACAGTGCTTCCCAGGTGGCTCAGCAGTAAAGAATCTACCTGTGATGCAGAAGACCCAGGTTCAGTCCCTGGGTTGGGAAGATCCTGTGGAGGAGGGCATGGCAACCCATTCCAGTATTCTTGTCTGGAGAATCCCATGGACAGAGGAGCTGGTGAGCTACAGTCTATAGGGTCGCAATGAGTTTGTCACGACTGAAGCAACTTATCTTGCACACATGACCTTGAACTCTTAAAATAAAGGTTGAAGTGACTAGGAGAAGCAGGACGCAACATGGATTAATGAGTCTAAGTATAAACGTGGGCTTTTATGGTCGAATGAACCTCAATACTGTTTTTTATATGATAGAAGTTACCCACATAAGAGTTCATGCAAAAGAGTTGTTTTCCTGGGGCTGCATTAAAGCAAGTAATGCTCATCAATCACTTGTTTGTTTAACAAAAAATAAATGTATTTATTTATTTATGCAAATATATCACAATTCATTTGTTTATTTAACAAAACATTGAATACCTACAAAATGCCAAGGATTTGCCAGACCTTGGTGCCTCAGAGCAAATGCTCTACCTTCAAGAAATACATCTTAAGGATTTATGTCAGTATTGTGACCCCAGGCTTTCCAGAGGATTTGACTCATCAGCTGTCATTTTAAAACTGTACCTGGATTACCCTGGATAGAAGATAGAGAAGGGCCCTCAGGACTTAGGGAATGAAAGCATGGAAATAAGAAATCTAGATGATTTGTTGGTTGGTCTAAATATATTTACATAGAGATGAGGTTCTATTGTTAAAATATATTGGATATTGTAAGTTTGAATTTACTTTGAGAAATAGAGGAGCAAGCTTTCAATAGATGCTGTGATAATTCAAAACCATTGTGTGGTTGAGTTTCTTTTCTAAGCAGCAAGGTATGATCTTCAGGATATTTGGTTCTATCAAGAAGTTCTGGAGATTTTCTGAAATCTCCCCAAACAAATTATTCTTTGTAATAGACTTTCTCTCCCTGATCTACAATTTCCCTTGAAAGAGTAGTAGCCTGTAGACTTTCCACAAAAGCAAGATTTCTCAACCTCAGCATTACTGACAGTTTAGTCTGGATGATTCCTTATTGGAGCGGGCAGTCATCCTGTTTGTTTAACAGCATTTTAGGATGTTTAGAAGCTTCCCTGGCCTTTGTGTCAGTGGAAAACTCCCTTGCCCCACCGTTGTGACAAACAAAATATGTCCAGACATTGTCAAATATCCTCTGGGTAACATAATCACCATTGGTTGAAAATCACTTCACCAACATAAGCTATTGTAACTTAGTTTTACTGCAGTAGTTTAGTATCTCAAATGTTTTACTGCTAGTAATAATAATGAATAAAAATATTCATTGGGTGACTTAAACAGGGGGATCTAGCCAACTTGTAATAAAAGCCAAAAGTATACCAGACAGACTCTTTTATGAAATTACGTCGTCTATTGATGTGGGTATCATCACCATACTGGTGACGTTGTCATTTTGTTCCTGGTCACCCCAGGCAGGCCCAACTCCTCTATGACATATGAGAAAGTTGAAAAGAGCAAATCTCCTTTTCACCTAAAGTAAGGCTACACTCTAACCTGTGGTTCTCAGGACCTTTGGAACCTTCTGAGGGTATTTCAATAATACTGAGCTTTTGATTACCCTGTAATGTTCTGATTTAATTTAAACAATTCTGATATCTCACACCCAAAGCTTCTGATTTAATTGGATTTAATAGGTCTGAGGTGAGGCCTAAGTATTAGGTTTTTAATGCTATCATGAGATTCTGAGGCCAGCACTGCCAGGATGGAAAATACCTTAACTTGGGCTGTGAATCATCTATTTTTTAAGCTTAATTTTGTTTAGGGATGTTGGGAAACAGTTAAATCCTACTTGTTATATATGTGTGTGTGTGTGTGTGTGTGTATATATCATAAATCTATATAATAAGTCTTTATAAAATCATACACTTAGGAATTTAGCCTTTGGAACTAGAAATTAAACAAGGCATTTAGCTTTTAGAACAAGGCATTTAGCTTTTAACCCACCGATTCTCAAACTCTGCACATTAGAAGAGCCTGATTCTTGTTTTTTAAAGTCTAGACCATACCCCAGACCAATTAAATCACAGTCTCTAGGGATACTGCACTCCAGCAGTTATCTGTGAAGTTCTCCAAGTGATTTCAAAGAGTAGACACTTTTGGGAACTACTGCTTGAACCAGGTCTGGAAAGGGAGGTAATTATTCAGGCCTGGTGATTTAGAACGCTGTTCTCATCTTATCTACACATTAGAATCACCTGGGGAACTTTTGAAACTCCTGAAGTCCACACTGCACCCAAGTCTATTAAGTCAGAATTGCATGGGGTAGGAGCCAGTCACCAGTAGTGATGCTAATATGCAGCCAAGTAGGGTTCTCAGACTTCATCACATGTAAGAATCATCTGCAAGGCTCAATAAAACACAGAGTTCTGGGCTCCATACCCCAAATTTCTAATTCAAATAGGTCTATGTTGAGGCTCAAGGATTAACATTTCTAATTTCTCAGTTGATAATAAGTTGCTGTGGGTCCAGGGACCACACTTCAAAATCTAAAATACTGATTTTGAAAATTAGCTTGAGACAAGAAAATTCAAAAAAACACATGTTGAATTGTTTTAGTAGATGTGATATTATTCAAACGTCTCCATGAGGACACTGACTATGACTATTTTAATATTTTCTCCTATTTCCTATATTAACTCTCTTCTCATCAGATAAGTTTTTTCCCCCTTTTATAAGTCTTGGTGCTTCTTTTTATTTCTCTCATATACATATATATATATATATATATGCAGATGAGAGGAGGGTCAACAAGTATGAAATCTAAATTTATTTCATTAATCCAAATGAAAGTACTTGTATACCTGGCAATAAAGGCAACGTCTGATGACAGAACCCTGATTGTAGAAGTTGTGGCTCCACAGAGGGGGAAATAAGCATCTGGGCAGAGCAGACTTTCTCTTAAAGTATGCAGATTGTCCACCAAGCACTAAGTAACTTATCCGTCATAACAGCTCTGAGCCATGCAGAATCTTTGCCCCCTTTCTCTGGCCCCAGGCCGCATTTTAGTATGCTCAGGAGTCTGTCTTTCTATTTTAGAATTGCATATACAGTTTTAGCCAGATAATGAATGCTCAAAAAATTCTGAGGGAAGTCACATAGCCTATATTTTCCTATTTATGTGAGAATCTGAATGATGATATCCCCTACCCCTACCCCCAAANTCAGGAGTCTGTCTTTCTATTTTAGAATTGCATATACAGTTTTAGCCAGATAATGAATGCTCAAAAAATTCTGAGGGAAGTCACATAGCCTATATTTTCCTATTTATGTGAGAATCTGAATGATGATATCCCCTACCCCTACCCCCAAAAAAGAAAGAAAGAAAATAATTCATTCAGAAACAAATCAGTGAATCAGGGGAAAAGATCAAGTAAATGGTAGATGAGTAAACTTCATATCAAAGAAAACAACTGTGGAGTGGGAGAGAGGAGAGGAGAGGAGAAGAAGAAGAAAGTGGAGGATGAGGAGAGGGAGGAGGAGAAGGGAGGTGATGATGTTTGTCTTCTCTTTATTGACTTCTCAGTGTACTTCATACTTAAAGTATCTGACTTAGGATTTGATTATTTTAATGCTGGATCATGTTGCTCTAAATTAAACAAGTGGGTGATTCCAGAATTGATTGATACCATTGTCACTATATTAATGTTTATTTCATTGCACTGATTAATCTTCCTTCTCAACTAGCCTGTTGCCACTTGGAATATACATCAGTTCATTATGGTGCTAAGTGGTAACATGGGAGTTTTTGATCCACAAAAATACACAATCAAGGGCAGCTAAAGTCACAAATGAAAGAAGCCATGATCAAGGTTGGTTTCCACATGCTCTGTTTCTTCCTGTATCATTATGGTATTAACATGATCTGATATATTGAAGCCGGAGAAGATGTGGTTGAAATCAAGTTATACTACAATGCACTATTGAGAGGCAGAGACTATTTCAATCATCCTTAGAGCTATCACCATAGCAGTGTATTTTTTCCTCTCTGAACAATATACTATTTCTGCTCTATTTTTACCACTCAAAGTATTAAAAAAAAAAAAAAAGAAAAAGCAAAAAGGTCACACACACTAATGGAAAGAGGATTCTACAGAGCATGTGCATCAGAGGATGGAACTCTCGGAGGCCATCGTGGAATTCTGTCTACCACCTAATCTCAATTTTTGTGGATATATATATCCTACTGGTTCTGTTTTTCTGGAGAACTGTAATATAAAGCCTTGACTAATATATAGATGAATCTTGAGCACATTATGTTAAGCAAAATAGCAAACTGTAAAAAGACAAGCACTGTATGATTTCACTTATATAAGATATTTAGAGTATTCAAATTTATATAAACATAAAGTGACATGGTGGTGGCTGTAGGGGCTATGGGGAGGAAGAAATGCGGAACTGTTTAATGGGTAGAGAGTTTCAGTTTTACAAGAAGAAAAAGTTCTGGAGATTGGTTACACAACAATGTGAATATACTTGGCACCACTGAGCTGTACACTTAAAAACAGTTAAGATAAATGTTGTTTAATTTTTACCACAATTAAAATGAAACAAAAGCAAAAAACAGAAACAAGCTGTCGATACTTTCCTGGTTCAACTGATTTCAAACAGAGTTAAAATTCAGAAATACTTGCTATAGCTTTAAAGAGAAGCGATGTGAAGTCAGAATGGACACCCAAATTGAACTTGAATCAACAATTAGCTGGTGTTAAAAACAGTAACAAATAAACAAACAGCCAAATGAATGGGATATTCTCCTACAGACAGGAACATAAGAGCAAGGACCAATACCTTATTCTATCATCAGTGGGCAGTGCCTTACAAGATTTTGAATCTGTTGGAAGTCAACACAGGATATGTGAGAAAACTGAAGTGAGTTCAGAAAGAAACGTCATAAAACCTAAAAATGTGTTCCATAGAAATGTTAAATGAAGGTAGAGGTAAAGGTTTACCTATAAAAGTTAATAGAATCCAGATTTTTTTTTTGCAATATAGACTAGAAATCTAAAGGAAAGTTACTAAGTTATTACAAAGAAGGCATTTTCCAACAATTTTCTAATTCCCTAGAACACAGACCTGAAGGAGTCGACTTCAATTCAGTAAGATACTTTTCTAGGCATAAGAGTAACTAAACCCTGTCAAAGAGAATGGCAGACCATCTGTACTGGCTGTGTGACAAATAGGTGTGTACCTCAAACTTAGTATTTTAAAACAACATACATTTACAATTTATTATTTTACCATTTCTGTGGGTCTGGAGTCTGAGCACAGTCCAGCTGGGTGCTGTCCTCAGGCTCAAGGCGTTGGCTGGAGGTACAATCTCATGTTATCTTGGCATCCTCTTCCAAGCTCACTGGATATTAGCAGAATTTAGTTCCTTTGGAGCCATGAGAGCTGAGGCCCATTCTTTGCCACCCCTTCTATCTACACCATGGCAGTTTGCTACCTCAAGGCAAACAGGAGGGAGTCTACTGCTGTTTCTTGCCTCTTAAGTCTCACTGATTAATCCAGACCCATCCCATAGGATAATCCCTCTTTTGATTGATTCAAAATAAACTGATAAGGGTCCTAATTACATTTGTAAAATCACTTTTGCCACATGATATAACAGAATCAGGAGAATAACTTCTCATGATATTCACAGGCCCCACTCACAATGATAGAAAGATTTTCAACAGTGTGTACATGAAAGAACAGGACTATTGAAGACCATCTTGTAATCCTGGCTACCATATTGTCTCAATTTTTGCTTATCAGACCCTGAACTACATCACTTTTATTTAATTGCTGAGTATCACCCTAAATATGGGCTAGAGGAAAATTCCATTTATTTCTATCAAAAATACTTGCAAATCATTTCCTCAAGAGGAAACCTCTGTGTGGACCAGCCCAGCATGAAGGTGGAATAGTTAACTCATATGTAGGGTGGTTGAAAGAATGCCACATGACCTCACATCTGTTTTAAAATGTATTCCTAGGTTTGCAATGAAACCTGATATCAGCTTCAACAAATTTCATTCTATTGGATTTATTTCTAGAAATACCCCAGTTAATAGCCAATGAGCCAAAGTCAAGGAGTTGGCTAGGATGGGTCAGAGAGAGGTGATTCAAATTCAATATTGATAATACTCTTTTGCAGGAACACCTCAGGATTTCTGGACTGATATCACTCATGTTCATAATGTGTGTCTCCTAAAGTAATAGTCATTAAAGAAGTAAGTTACAAACACTGTTACACATGTACTCCGATGTTTATTGCAGCACTGTCTACAATGGTCAGTTCAGTTCAGTTCAGTCACTCAGTCATGTCAACACTTTGTGACTTCATGGACAGAGGCTTCCCTGTCCATCATCAACTCCAAACTCATGTCCATCAAGTCAGTGATGCCATCCAACCATCTCATCTTCTGTTGTCTCCTTCTCCTGCCTTCAGTCTTTCCAAGCATCAGGATCTTTTCCAAGGGTCAGTTCTTTGCATCAGGTGACCAAAGTATTGGAGTTTCAACTTCAGCATCAGTCCTGCCAATGAATATTCAGGACTGATTTCCTTTAGATGGACTGGTTGGATCTCCTTGCAGTCCAAAGAACTCTCAAGAGTCTTCTCCAACACTGCAGTTCAAAAGCATCAATTTTTCAGTGCTCAGCTTTCTTTATAGTCCAACATTCACATCCATCAGTGACTACTGGAAAAACCATAACTTTGACTAAGACAGACCTTTGTTGGCAAAGTGATGTATCTGCTTTTTAATATGCTGTCTAGGTTGGTCATAACTTTTCTTCCAAGGAGCAGTTAAAGTGAAAAGTGTGAAAGTCGTTCAGTTGTCCAACTCTCTGCAACCTGATAGACTATACAGTCCATGGAATTCTCCAGACCAGAATACTGGAGTGGGTAGCAATTCCCTTCTCTAGGGGATCTTCCAAACCCAGGGAATGAACCCAGGTCTCCCACATTGTGGGGATACTTTACCAGCTGAGCCACAAGGGAAGCCCTCCAAGGAGCAAGCGTCTTTTAATTTCATGGCTGCAGTCACCATCTACAGTGATTTGGGATCCCACAAAAATAAAATCTGTCACTGTTTCCATTGTTGCCCCATCTATTTGCCATGAAGTGATGGGACCAGATACCACGATCTTCGTTTTCTGAATTTGAGTTTTAAGTCAGCTTTTTCACTCTCCTATTTCACTTTCATCAAGAGACTCTTTAGATCTTCTTCACTTTCTGCCATAAGTGTGGTGTCATCTGCATATCTGAGGTTATTGATATTTCTCCTGACAATCTTCGTTCCAGTTTGTGCTTCATCCAGCCCAGCATTTCTCGTGATGTACTCTGCATATAAGTTAAATAAGCAGCGTGACAATATACAGCCTTGACGTACTCCTTTGCTGATTTGAAACCAGTCTGTCGTTCCATGTCCAGTTCTGTTGCTTCCTGACCTGCATACAGATTTCTCAGGAGGCAGGTCAGGTGGTCTGGTATTCCCATCTCTTTCAGAATTTTCCACAGTTTGTTGTAACCCATGTAGTCAAAGTCTTTGGCATAGTAAATATAACAGAAGTAGATGTTTTTCTGGAACTCTCTTGATTTTTTCATGGTCCAACAGATGTTGGCATTTTGACCTCTGGTTCCTCTGCCTTTTCTAAATCTATCTTGAACATGTGGAAGTTCTCAGTTCACATACTGTTGAAGTCTGGCTTGGAGAATTTTGAGCATTACTTTGCATGTGAGTTGAGTACAATTGTGCTGTGTAGTTTGAACATTCTTTGACACTGCCTTTCTTTGGGATTGGAATGAAAACTGACCTTTTCCATTCCCGTGGCCACTGCTGAGTTTTCCAGATTTGCTGGCATATTGAGTGCAACACTTTCACAGCATCATCTTTAGGATTTGAAACAGCTCAAGTGAAATTCCATCACCTTCACTAGCTTTGTTTGTAGTGATGCTTCCAAAGTCCCAGTTCACTTTGCATTCCAGGATGTCTGGCTCTAGTTGAGTGATCACACCATCGTGGTTATCTGGGTCATGAAGATCTTTTTTGCACAGTTCTTCTGTATATACTTGCCACCTCGTCTTAATATCTTCTGCTTCTGTTAAGTCCATACCATTTCTGTCCTTTATTGTGCCCATCTTTGCAT
>SJYV01035606.1:12706-27910 GCA_006410875.1 Neotragus pygmaeus
TTTTTTTTTTCTCACAACTTTTAGCTGACCTTTGTATTTCATCACCTTGCACTTGAGAAATCTATAAACTGAATTAAGAAATGAGATTTCCTTAATTGTGGCTTCCTCTCATTTTCCAATCACTGCTCGCCTACCATTCCCAGGGCTGCCCTGTTGTCATTCAATGATGTAGGGCCTCTTCAAGATCCTGGTAAGCTGGTAGCCTCTGCCTCCCAAGGTATTTCCAGTGATATGAAATATCATCATAATAGAGTCTGCCATAGGTGTCCTTTCTCAATTTCCTCCTAAAAACTGAGATAGAAGACTGCCTCAGAAAGAATAATCAAATCCTCACTCTATACTCTAAGGTTAGTGACCAACATAGGCTTTTAGCAATACTTTCTTGTCATGATTAATATGAAAGTTTCATCCATCTATTGAGTATAGACCATCCCCCTCCAACCCTAAATAGTAATTTAATCTTTCTGCACATCTGTTTACAGCAGGAGAGATCTTCACTACCCTGAAGACTCAAGGGCAAAAAAAAAATTCTGCTCTCTAAATTTTTCTGCTTTGCATTTTAATCTCAGCTTGACTTTTTTGTGTCTTATCTATTGGTTCAGCACTCAACTAATCTTTATCCTAAATACTATATAGCTCCATTTTTAAGTGATAAGCTACATATATATATATATTGAGTACTTGTCCAAATTTCATGAATAATCATTAATCTCAATACTAGTCTATATTGGTGGTTTTAGACTGAAAAATCTTTTAGGGGTAGAACTATAACTAGAACTGAAAAAATATATAGCATCATAGGGCCTTGTGAGGAACCATCCAGGTTAGAAAATACTCAAAGAGTAATTATCAGTGAATGGTGACAATGGTGATATAGTGCATTAGAGCAATCCATAAAGGTATATACCCCAGTAGGAAAAAGCTACATTTGAAGTGTAGCTAAATCAGTAATAGAATAATGATAATACATGCCCCCTTATGATTTTCTGTTAAAGGAAACAAGCTGAATGTAACTAACAAACAAAGGAATCAACAAGTGAAAAGGATATAGACAACAATGAGAGCAATAGAAAGAGCAATGCTTTCATCGTTATTATATGTTACAGATTCTTAATGCAAGTTAACATTTAGATACACATGTAAAGATATGTTGAACTTTCACTTAGTACTACGTGTCTAGATGAAAAGATTGAGTTTATTATGCAAAGTGTTATGTCTATTACTTGAGTTTCAGATTCAGCTGAAAACATTATTGAAAAGGATGACAGAAAGTACAGGACATTGTTTTGACTAGATTTAACATTACTCATGTTCTTTCTCTCCCTCTCTTAATTATTTGGTTAGTTGATATATCTAGCAAGTCAACTGGATAGTCATGAAGGGGTTCAGAACAGGCCTCCCCAATTTAAATTCTTTAAAGAAGAGGGAAGAAGGCTTCTCTTGAGCCCTCTGGGTCTTGATTGGCTTCAGCTCAAAATAGTCCACATGCCAAAGTGACCCCTCTTTAACTGGATAGTCATAAAGTGTTCTGAACAGGTCTCCCCAAGATGCATCACTTTGCATGTCAACCCTGCAAGAAGGGCAAACACCCACTTGCTCAACATCTCCTCTTCTTCTCATCCGTGAGTGACCTCAGCGTCATTAGAGGCTCCAGGTACCTCTCCCTTCCCTTTGTTTGGGATGGCATAGGCACCACATTTTACCTTTCTGTCTTTTAGTCTCTCGTGTACATGGGATCCCCATGCACGCAAAATGAAATTTGATTTTCTCCTGTTAATTTAATGTCAATTGAATTCTTAGACCAGCCAGAAGTATCAAGAAGGGCAGAGGAAAAATTTTTCCCACCTTAAGAGTATCACAAAATTCTATAATTAAATCTCAAATGCTGTGATGGGTTCCATTGCCATAGAAATAAAGAAAAACTTACATGTATTCAAAAGACTCTTTACGCTATTTGATGATTTAAAATCAAAAACTGCAAAGGATAAAGTTCTACATTCCTACAACAATCAAAAATATTGTTCTCAACACCTACGAGAAGAAAAATGACCAAATTAGTTACTTTTCATACATTTATTAAGATCCTTAACCAGGAAAGATTCATTCTTTTTCCCTCTTACAACAACTACAAATAAAGTGTGAATTCTTAGGGGTAAATGTATAAAATAATAAGATGTTTTTGTTTTCTTTATTATATAATCAGGATGCCCAGATTTCATCTTTTATTAATTCTATTTGTCATTCTTTTAAAATTCAGTTTTTAAAATTATAATAAAGACAAACTATTTTTAGAGCAGCATACACTAGGTTTTCAGTTTTCTTTGATGACTTCTAAAAGCCTTTTGATGTGGACTCCAAAAAAAAGGCATTTTCATCCTTAGAAATGTGTTTTAAAACTTTAAAACCTTGAGNAATTCAGTTTTTAAAATTATAATAAAGACAAACTATTTTTAGAGCAGCATACACTAGGTTTTCAGTTTTCTTTGATGACTTCTAAAAGCCTTTTGATGTGGACTCCAAAAAAAAGGCATTTTCATCCTTAGAAATGTGTTTTAAAACTTTAAAACCTTGAGAATTTTAGAATTGGATATTCTCGGCTGAAGCTCTGGAAAAAATACTGGTAGAGAAATAAAGCCTGAAAGTAAAATTTCTGAAACTGGATAACGAGTTGAATTAGTGTCAGAAGCAAATCAGCTGGCCGAACAGTAAAGAGGCCCTCTCAGAGAAGGATAGCTTGAAGCCAGTGGAGTTATGTGGGTGATGGGGAGAGAGACCCACATGATGGCACACGGATGGCGTGCACATGGCACCTCCCCCCACTGCGCCTGTCCACTCAGCTCTGCCAAGTGTGGGCTCATGATTCAAACTGACAAGAACCTTGCTCCCTCCCTGATCCAGAAAGAAAGAGCCTTGTCAAGTTGAATATCCTGCTTGCTACATGCGAGCAGGTTGCCAGGAACAATGAGGGGAACTCAAAATGTGCTCTCAATCAGCAAGAAACCCTGGGATCCTGGCGTGGCTGTTTGCAGGGCAGCGAGAAGTGTAACTGAAGCTTAAATGTCATTGCATTCATTTTAGAGAAAATGTTGATTTGTTTTTGTTGTTTGGCTTGTTTGACTTCTTTGTGCTATTTTCTGTTTCTTTTTGGACTTTGAAATTAAGTTTTAAATGTAAACTTTTACCTTTTTTCAGGAAACTAGAATAACAACTGAACAAACTCTTACCCAAAGAACAAAACCAATCTAACCAGGAAACATACACATGAAACTCCACTTACACCAGGTCGCACTGGTGGGATGGGTATAAAGATGAATAAAATTTTGGACCTGGAGGAAACCAACACAGCCGATAAGGAGGACACTGTGCATTTAAAAGATATATGAAGATCACGAAATTTGGAGGCAAAAGGCTTCCTTTTGATGGATCCTTTCCTCTACTTGTGCTGTGATCTTTGACCAGCCTTGACTTCTCCTGAACTCTATTTTCTTATCTGTAGAGTTATGAATAACTCACTCACAGGGAAGGCATTAGCGTTAAATGAGATAATGGGTGAAAAGTGCATTTTGAATATGTGAAGTGCTGTACAAATGTTAGTTATCATTTGGTGAGAGACAGGCAGGCAGGACTCATGGTTTCTAGCTCATACTGTTAACTTGATTTCACTCCATATTTTCAGAGCTGAGGTCCCTTTCAGAGTTCACTTTCTATTTTCCAACAGACTATATTTCAAGAAAGAATTCAGTAAGAATAGGAAGTGCACAAAAATAAGTAAATAAAGCCCCAAAGGATAAAAGATCAAATCCAACTGGAATAATAGCAGAACTATAATGTAGCTAATAGAAAAGGCAGCTTCTCACAATAGGAATCTGCAGATTCTTTACCATTTGAGCCACCAGGGAAGCCCGTTGCTGGGCATATACCCAGAGAAAACCATAATCTGAAAAAACATATTCACTCTAATGCTCACTTCAGCAATATTTACAATAGCTATGACATGGAAGCAACCTATATGTCGAATGACAGATGAATAGAAAAAGAAGATGTGGTACATGTATACAACGGGATATTACTCGGCTATAACAAGGAACAAATTTGGGTCATTTGTAGAGACATGGATGGGCCTAGAGTCTGTCATAACACAGTGAAGTAAGTCAGAAAGATAAAAACAAATATTACATATTAACACATGTGTGTGGAACTAGAAGAAAATCGATATAGACAACCTTATTTACAAAGCAAAGAGAGACACAGACATAGAGAACAAACATATGTATACCAAAGGAGAAGGAGGGGGGATGAATTGAGAGATTAGGATTGATTTATATACAATATACACACTGGTACATTCTCTCTCTATATATGTACATATATATATAATAGATAACAAATGAGGTTTGGATTGACATATATACAATATATATACTGGTACTATATATAAAGTGAAGTCGCTTAGTCGTGTCCGACTCTTTGTGACCCCATGGACTGTAGCCTACCAGGCTCCTCTGTCGATGGGATTTTTCAGGCAAGAGTACTGGGGTGGGTTGCCATTTCCTTCTCCAACTATATATAANTGGTATCTCTAATTTTCTTGAAGAGATCTCTAGTCTTTCCCATTCTGTTCGTTTCCTCTATTTCTTTGCTTGATCGCTGAAGAAGGCTTTCTTATCTCTTCTTGCTATTATAATATACATAATATAAATATATTTTCTATTATTTTTTATATTTTATAACAATATAAATATTATTATATTTACTATTATATAATAATAAAATGGTATATAAATGATATAAAAATTATATAAATATATATATAGGCTAAATCATACAGCACCTTGACTGTAACACTCAACACACATTGCTGCATTGATCCATCCATGTGTTTCTCTCCCCACCTTGTGACTCAAAGATCCTCAAAAATAAGACCAAACTTCTTCATTTTTATATATGCGTTCCCAATACAGTGTAAGGTGAATTACAGATGCTCAATTGAATAGAGCCAAAAGTTTAGTGCCAAAGAACCTTGCCTCAGTTATGGATCTATAGGAGAGTCAAAGTCAAAGCAACAGTTGCAGTTGGCAGCTACTGAGAAATCAACAGAGATGAGAAATGATTGGCTTGGCAGGAAGGCAGAGTTAAGGCTAGAAACAGGTAAGGCAGTCCCACAAGGAATGTACAGTCTGCATCTATTTCAAACTCTGGTTCAAAGAAGAGCACAGAGGTACAGAACAAAAGCAATTTCAAAAAGTCAAGCACTCAGCAATGTCTACTAAGAATCCACTATGTGCCAGATACTCTGTTAGATACTAAGGACAAAGCAAAATAACTGAAGATACAGGCCTGTCCTTATGGAACTAAAGGTCACACATCCATTAAGGTGCTATGGAGGAAACGCAGAAGGGGCCTGTGTGCATGTGACTGTGTGTACACATGTGGATGTCAGGATGGAGGTTTGGGGGTTAGTGGTAAGGAATGTTGTTCTGAGAAAATGATATATGAACAGAATCCTGAAAGAATAAGTCAGCATTAACCAAAAGAACATTCTAGAGAAAGTGAAAGTGAAGTCGCTCAGTCATGTCTGACTCTTCGCAACCCCATGTACTGTAGCTCTCCAGGCTCCTCTGCCCATGGGATCTTCCAGACAAGAGTACTGGAGTGGGTTGCCATTTCCTTCTGCAGAGGATCTTCCCAACCCAGGGACGAACCCTGGTCTCCCGCATTATAGGCAGATGCTTTACTGTCTGAGCCACCAGGGAAGCCCACCATGTACAAAACCCCTGAAGTGGCAAACAGATGGTCACTTCAGAGGAAACTTTAAATACTGTAGATGAATCAGTAATTCTTAATGCTTATTAGGTTCCAAAACAGGTCACAATCATTTCCTGCTGCTGGCTACTTGCAAATCTGCCCACCCTTAGCTACTAGAAAACCGGAAGCTCCATGACAAACTTCCATTGCTAGGCTGCTCACTAAGTTCTATAATGGTGACATCTTTGACAACATTAGTTCCATCAGAGAAGTGACACCTCCAATGGAAGAGAAGAAGGATTTGCGGGTATTCTCAATTAGCCACAATGTTATGTTTGGGAAATAAGCTTTTTGGATATTGGAGAGATATTTGTAGCCATATTGCATTTTCTCAAAACGTAATGACTTATACATTAGTTTCATAAAAACCCATCTCTTATGCTTAGGGAAGTCACATGACCCTTCAATGTCAAGACTGCCGGCGTACCAGTAGTCAGAGATGTATTTCTTTGCAACAACTTTTTTTGGTCCCACCATTTTTTTTTTTTTGCCACAGAAATGCAAATTAAAACTACAATGAAGTATTATTTCACACCAGTCAGAATGGTTATTTTCAAAAAATCTACAAAGAGTAAATGCTGGAGAGAGCGTGGAGAAAAGGGAACTTTCTTGCACTGTTGGTAGGAATGTAAATTGATACAGCAACTGTGGAGTACAGTATGGAGGTTCCTTAAAAAACTAAAAGTAAAACAAACATATTACCCAGCAACCCCACTTCTGGGCATATACACTGAGAAAATCATAATTCAAAAGAACATATGTACCCCAATATTCATTGCAGCACTATTTATAACAGCCAGGACATGGAAAAAAAAAACCCTAAAAGTCCAATAACAGATAAATGGATAAAAAAGATGTGGTACACATACACAATGTGGTACATATATACAATGGAATATTATTATACAATGGCATAATATTAATATATAAGGGAATGTTATTCAGCCACTAAAAGGAATGAAATAGGGTCATCCCTGGTGGCTCAGATGGTAAAGGATCCACCTGCAATGAAGGAGACCTGGGTTTGATCCCTCCTCCAAGATCTCCTGGAGAACATGGCAACCCACTCCAGTATTCTTGCCTGGAGAATCCCCATGGACAAAGGAGCCTGGCAGGCTAGAGTCCATGGGGTTGAAAGAGTCGTACATGACTGAGTGACTAAGCACAGCACAGGGTCATTTGTAGAGACAGGGACGGACATACCATCTGTCATACAGAGTAAAGTCAGAAAGAGAAACACAAATATCATATATTAACACGTGCATGTGGAATCTAGGAAAATGATACAGATGAACCTATTTCCAAGCAGGAATAGAGATGCAGACATAGTGAACAGACATGTAGACACAGTGGAGGAAGGAGAGGGAGGAACAAACTGGAAGACTGGGACTGACATACATACACTACAAACCTGGCTCAGACGGTAAAGCGTCTCTACAATGCGGGAGACTCGGGTTCAAGCCCTGGGTTGGGAAGATCCCCTGGAGAAGGAAATGGCAACCCACTACAGTACTATTGCCTGGAAAATCCCATGGACAGAGAAGCCTGGTAGGATGCAGTCTATGAGGTTGCAAAGAGTCGGACACGACTGAGCAACTTCACCATGTGTAAAACAGATAGTGGGAAGCTGCTGTATAACAAAGGAGTTGGCTCAGTGCTGTTTGATAACCTAGATGGGTGGGATGAGGGTGGAGTAGGAGGGAGGTTCAAGAGAGAGGTGATACATACAGCAGAAACCAACACAACATGGTAAAGCAATTATATTCCAATCAAAAAAAAAAATTGACCCTTCATCTTATCCGAGGACTCTAATCTCTTCTGAGTGAAAATTCTAGTAGAATTTCATATTTTCTTATTGGTACACAGTTTATCTCTTCAAGATTATTTTAATCCTATCATTTTTTCCAAAATGCTAAGTGTCATCAAGAAATTGGGATTCTTCAACAGCTTCACACTTATCAAATAAAAGTTATTTGTAAGCAATGTTTGTACTTTGCTTAACAAAGGACCATGGTACTCTTATTTTGATATATTATATGTGGTACATTCAGTGTTTACCCATTAGCTGTTTCAGCTTAGGAAGAATTTTTATGACCAACTAACAAATCCTAAAAGAGTATTTATAATGTAAATACTGATACACCATTATTTATACTTCAGTTCAGTAGCAAAAATTGGTTCTATGATAAATAAACTCTCATTATCCAATCGTTAGTCTCTTATAGCCACCCTGACATGTCATGCCATGGGCAATACAATATCACTAATGAAATGAATTAATTTATCACTTTCAAAGGGACACTGGGGAATTGAAAATGTTTGTTTCATAGCAACACTCCAAACAGAAAATATACCTAATCATTCAACATTTTAGGTAGATATTTTCAAATCAAGTTTATTTTACTCAACAAATATTTACAAATGCTTTTTATGTTCCTAGTATATTTCTAGGTGATCAGAGTAAATTCTAAGGAGTCAGAGGGTGGGGGGTGGGGGTGCAGTCAGAAAGAAAACAAGCAGGGGGGAAAAATAGACATGGCAACTCCAGATTCTGATAATTACTATGAAGAGAAAGAGAAAAACCAAACAGATTGATAGAATAGTCACCAGAAGGCTATATTTTACAAGGTGACCAAAAAACATTTTATGTTGTTTCAAGGCTTTTTTCTATGATTAAAGTCATGGTGATAAATTTACATTGGACTTCACAAAATTAATTGCAATCAATATTTTTCACCTGAGAACGAATAGCAGACAGAATTTAAGAGCTATGTTTTTTTTATATCAAGGTTTTGTTTCAAATGTATAATTGCTCTGAACTCGAATTGTCTGATAACCAGCATTTTTGTCTCAGACCCTGGGTCTACAGACAAGAGGAGAACCCTGTCACTCCACAGGTCAGCTAGAGTCTCAGCAGTATTTCCAGTCCATAAATAGACTTCTAAGGACAGGGGCCCGGTGAAGCTTCTGTAAACAATAGAGTACCAGAGCAGTAGCTGGAGGACTTCTACACCCTGATGGAGATGTAACGTCTTCAGAGTCAGTACTTCTTCAGGCTTAGCTCTGCCAGCTGTGCTATCTGCAGTGTGACATTTAACCTCTCCTAGCTTCAGTGTTTTATCTTTTTTTTTTTTTTTCTGAAGGATAATTGCTTTGCAACGGTGTGTTGGTTTCTGCTGTATAATAATGTGAATCAGCTATATTGCCTGCCTCTTGAGCATCCTCCCACCACCCCCATCCCACCCCTCTAGGTCATCACAGAGCACCAGGCTGGGCTCCCTGTGTTATATGGCAGCTTCCCACTAGCTAGCTATTTCACACATGTAGTGCATATATATCAATGCTACTTTCTCAATATANTGTGAATCAGCCATATTGCCTGCCTCTTGAGCATCCTCCCACCACCCCCATCCCACCCCTCTAGGTCATCACAGAGCACCAGGCTGGGCTCCCTGTGTTATATGGCAGCTTCCCACTAGCTAGCTATTTCACACATGTAGTGCATATATATCAATGCTACTTTCTCAATATATCCCACCCTCTCCTTCCCCACTGTCCACAAGTGTTATATCTTTTCAATGAGAACGATTACCCTACCTTATAGGGTTGTTACAAATATTATGGATACAGTAGAGCAATACTCTAGGCACATTCAATTAGTGTGATAAAGCAAGTTAAACTTTATATACTTGGGCTTCAACAGTGGGGTAGTGAAAGAAAGAAAGGAAGGAAGGAAGGAAGAAATAGCACTTTTAAAAGATGTAGGAGATTCCATCCTCTTTAATATTAAAATAACTTAGGTCCCAGTGTGAGTGAGCATTAGCTGAGAAAGCTCACAATCACATTAGCTGTGAATCCATGCTTTCAGTCTCAGATATTTTGCCTCTCTTGTGGTGTAAGCATCTTGCCATTTTGAGTTATTTTAATAGTGTTTTAAGATGAGCTTTTCTCTTTAAATAAAAGCTATTTCATCTGTGAATCAAAGCAAGAAAGAACAATCTGTTTCAAAGCTGATGAAAAAAACTGATTCCAGGTTTATTAAGTGATGAATTTTCAGTCTCCATGGTAATATTTTTGTAAGTGATTTTCAGGAATAATTTTGATACTAATGAATTTGACTAAGATAATTTCAGAACCTAAATCCAAAAGACACAGTTGTAGTGTTAAGGTGTGTAAAATGTCTTCTGGCAGTATCTAACCAACTCCAGGTGATCAAGATGGTTATTTTCTTCTTGCAGGGCAAAAATGGACTACTCAGCTAGTGAATCTCCAGCGAGTGTATCTTGCTGCCACAATCTAAACGTCCATGGATAATATTCTTCCATGGTGCAGTTTTGTACTTTTCAAACTTGTTCTTGTATGTCACTGTGTTCCGACCAGCACAATGACTTATAAGTGATATCTCATACACTGCAAGAATTGGAACAAATTCATATATTCAGCAAACACTTAAAATTGAATTACTTTAAAGTTGATATCTTTTAGAAATCTCTTTAGTTGCATTGCAGGCCCAAATTTATAACCTATCTCTCGTAGGACAAAATACGAGAGTAGATGGAAAAGCAAAAACTGTCCATCACCTTCTTCCTTTTCTGTGTTTCTTTTCAAGGGAAAAATAAGCCATATAAACATGATAAGGAGCAACTATTAGTAGCAGGGCTATATATGAAAGCTGGTGTCACAGATATTACCAGGGACAATTCCAACTGATCAATACCCTTTCTGTTCAGTTGGTGCCCATGCTGTTAAGATTTATTACATATTTAAATATCATAAATCAGTTTCTACTTAGAAGTTTTATAGTACAAACTTAATAAGTTATTTTTCCCAACTCACTGAAGAAAGTTATTCTGTGCATTGTTAAGGATAAATAGCATCTTTGTTGTTGTAAAGAAGACACATATAATTTGAAAAATGCACATAAAAATCAAGTGGCAAAATGATTTTTCACATTTCTGTAGTTTCCCTTAATTTGAAGATTGTAGATTCAAATAGAGCTGATAAACTTAAAACATTGTTGTTTAGTCACTAACTACCCCATGGACTCTGTAGTCTGCCAGACTCCTCTGTCCATGGAATTCTCCAGTCAAGAATACTGGAGTTAGTTGCCATGCCCTCCTCCAGGGGATCTTCCCAACCCAGAGAATGAAGCCTCATCTCTTGCATTGGCAGGCAGATTCTTTACCACTGAGCCACCAGGGAAGCCCTTAAATTTAAAATGTAGAAATAAACAAAACCTGTGTTACATTTTTATGTCTATAAATGTGGTTCACAATCCTGGTGGCAGAAGGGAAAGTGTATGTTTGAAGGAAACCTTGAGAAAGAAATGGACTTCATAAAACAAGTAGCTTAGATAATAAAGCTCTTATTCATAAAAGCTCTCCAAGCAGTATTTATTTAAACAATTAGATTGAAAGCCTTGAGTATTGAAAATATATACACTGAGCAATTTGAGAAAATCTTTCTGACACATGATGTCTATAACATTTGGCCGAAATTACTTCCATTTGGAATATGCATCATTTCCAACTTTTTAAGAGTTGCAGTAGCTCAAAGTGAGAACAAATTATGGTTCAAACTATTTTGGGGGGGGGTGTCTTGTTTCATTTTGTTTGTTATGTCATTGTTGCAAATGTATTCACAAAAAGTAGTTCAGGCAGAGCTGTGACCTCATCAATAAATATACTGAAAGAATAAGTGATCTGGGTACAGGTCCAAGGAGCTCTGTGACTTCAGGTGAGTGACTTCAGGTCTCCCAAGAACGCCAGAGCCAACCCAGACCAACCATGAAAGGCTAAGGAGCACAAAGTGCTGTCAAATGGATGGTAGTTCGTGGACATATTTTCTAATCCACAGTGACTCTAGGAAGCACTAAACACTATTTGCTCCTTCTGATAGAGTTAACCACGGGTCAAGGGCATGGAGAGTGAAGGGGTAAAGGAAGAGTCAGAGCTGAGCTAGACATCAAGACACCCTGGCGTGTCATGTTTGTATACCTGAGCAGTAGCAGACAAGTGAACTGTGAACTTCCAGATGTTCAAGCTAGATTTAGAAAAGGCAGAGGAACCAGAGATCACATTGCCAACATCCGTTGAATCATCGAAAAGCAAAAGAGTTCCAGAAAAACACCTACTTCTGGTTTATTGACTATGCCGAAGCCTTTGACTGTGTGGATCACAGCAAGCTGTGGAAAATTTCTAAAGAGTGGGAATACCAGACCACCTAACCCGCCTCCTAAGAAATCTGTATGCTGGTCAGGAAGCACCAGTTAGAACTACACATGGAACAACAGATTGGTTCTAAATAGGCAAAGGAGTACTTCAAGGCTGTATATTGTCACCCTGCTTATTTAACTTCTATGCAGAGTACATCATGAGAAACACTGGGCTGGATGAAGCACAAGCTGGAATGAAGACTGCCAGGAGAAATATCAATAACCTCAGATATGCAGATGACACCACTCTTAAGGCATAAAGTGAAGAAGAACTAAAGAGCCTCTTGATGAAAGTGAAATAGGAGAGTGAAAAAGCTGACTTAAAACTCAAATTCAGAAAATGAAGATCATGGCATCTGGTCCCATCACTTCATGGGAAATAGGTGGAACAACAGTGGAAACTGACAGATTTTATTTTTGCGGGCTTCCAAATCACTGCAGATGGTGACTGCAGCCATGAAAATAAAAGACGCTTGCTCCGTGGAAGAAATGCTATGACCAATCTAGACAGCATGTTACAAAGCAGAGACATTACTTTGTCAACAAAGATTCATCTAGTCAAGGTTATGGTTTTTCCAGTAGTCATGTATGGATGTGAGAATTGGACTATAAGAAAGCTGAGCACCAGAGAACTGATGATTTTGAACTGTGGTGCTCGAGAAAATTCTTGAGACCCTTGAACTGCAAGGAGATCCAACCAGTCAATCCTAACTGAGATCAGTCCTGAATATTCATTGGAAGGACTGATGCTGAAGCTGTAACTCCAATACTTTCGCCACCTAATTTGAGGTACTGATTCATTTGAAAAGACCCTGATGTTGGGAAAGATTGAAGGCAGGAGGAGAAGGGGATTACAGAGGGTGAGACGGTTGGATGGCATCACCAACTCGATGGACACGACTTTGAGTAAACTCTGGGAGATCGTGATGGACAAGGAGAGCTGGCATGCTGCAGTCCATGAGGTCCCAAAGAGTCGGACACACCTGAGCGAATGAACTGAACTGAACTGAACTGAGCAGACCAGCTTTTGGATTCTGCCAAAACAACATCTCTAACACAGGCCAGACGTTGAATGACAGGTAAAGGAGATTCCAGCAGCTCAACAAGGAAAATAGAGGTGAAGACCATCCCTGTGATTGCAGAGGGGAAATGTGCTTCTTCACTGTAAGAAATATTTCTATGTTCATTTAGAAAGATGCAGAAGTATTTTTAAAGATAAGTCATCAGTCTATACAAGCAAGCCTTAGGGAGTATTTATTTAAACAAATTGTTTAAACACTCCACCAGCACCTGCTGACTGAAATGGGACTGGAACCTAAAGTTGCAGGGTGTTCTAATATTATGAGAGAGATGTGTTCCTGAAGACCTCACATAATTCAAAGCACACACGAGTTAAAATAAATTTTTCCGTAGGAATAAATGTAAAGGTTGTGTTTTTGATATGCATAAATCCCCAGTCAATGTGGCTTGACCTTGTTTTTTTCTTGTAGCTATGTCAGGCCTCACATTCTTTTTCTTTTATATAAAATTATATCTGCCCATTATATGATATATGTGATTCAAAGAGTACTTTATTTTTCAGATAATAAATGCAGAAGAAAGGATATGGAGAAAAAGGAATCCTTCTACACTATGGGTAGGAATGTAAATTGGTATAGCCACTATAGAGAACAGTATGGAGATTCTTTAAAAAACTAAAAATAGAGCTATCAAAAGATCCTATGTGCCAACTCTTGGGCATATAGCTGGAGAAAAGCATAATTTGAGTTTCATTATTTCCCTATTCATTATTTCACTATGAATATTATTTCACTATTATTCATACCAACTTTCAATTAGCCATACCAACAGTAGCCAATACATGGAAGCAACCTTAATGTAAGTTGACAGATGAATGGATAAAGAAAATGTGATACCTATATACAATGGAATATTACTCTGCTATAACAAAGAATAAAATAATCCTATTTGCAGCAACAGGAATGGACCTAGAGGTTATCATACTAAATGAAAGAGAAAGACAAACATCAAATGATACCACTTTTGTGGAATCTGAAAAAGTGATAGAAATGAACTTATTTACAAAGCAGAAATAAGCCCACAGGCTTAGAAAACAACTTATGGTTACCAAAGAGGAAAGTGGGAGAGGGATAAATTGGGAGTTTGGGATTAATATATACACACTGCTATATATAATATAAATAACCAATAAGGACATACTGTATAGGGCAGGGAACTAGACTAAATATCTTATCATAACTTATAAAGGAAGAAAATGTAAAAATATATATACATGTATAACTGAATCACTTTACTGTACCCCTTTAACCAACTCAACATTGTAAATGAACTATATTTCAAGAACAAATTTAAAGTACCTTATTTTCCTCAACATTTTTCCTAAAACTACTCCAAGAATCTTTTGCTAAATTAATAGGACAGGATATGTTGGAGAGTCTAGATCTTTTTCAAAGTGTTTTTTTATCATATCTAAATATCTTTCCAAAGTTTTTCATATTTTCAGCAAGAGTGTTATCACAGTTTAAGGAGAACTTGAGCAACATTGTTACAGTATTAAAATAAATTTTAAAATTGATAATTCAAAAGTTATTACTACAATCATTATCAAAATTATTTAGAAAGTTTTGATATGTGTAGAGCATGACCAATGAAGCTGCCTATATTGTCTTTCAATTTGTATGAAAGTGATGCTGTTACATCACAATAGCATGAATACAATTATTAATTCCATCTTTAAAAATAATACAACTTTAGACTGTTTTCCAAATTTGGTGTATAAAATGAAACTAATATTTTTCTCACACTTTTTGAAACATACTTGTCTCAAAATACACATAAAATGACCTATATCATAAAAATCATTCACTGATAGAGACTATGTAAAAGGTACTATTTGAGTAATCTTTGTCCTTGATTATTCCCATTTTTCTGTCCTTTATTGAGCCCATCTTTGCATGAAATGTTCCCTTGGTACCTCTAATTTTCTTGAGGAGATCTCTAGTCTTTCCCATTCTGTTCTTTTCCTCTATTTCTTTGCATTGATCTCTAAAGAAGGCTTTCTATTTCTTCTTGCTATTCTTTGGAACTCTGCATTCAGATGCTTATATCTTTCCTTTTCTCCTTTGCTTTTCACCTCTATTCTTTTCACAGCTATTTGTAAGGCC
>SJYV01035606.1:31664-51788 GCA_006410875.1 Neotragus pygmaeus
AGTACATCATGGGAAACACTGGACTGGAAGAAACACAAGCTGGAATCAAGATTGCTGGGAGAAATATCAATAACCTCAGATATGCAGATGAAATCACCCTTATGGCAGAAAGTGAAGAGGAGCTAAAAAGCCTCTTGATGAAAGTGAAAGAGGAGAGAGAAAAAGTCGGCTTAAAGCTGAACATTCAGAAAATGAAGATCATGGCATCCCATCCCATTACTTCATGGGAAATAGATGGGGAAACAGTGGAAACAGTGTCAGACTTTATATTTTGGGGCTCCAAAATCACAGCAGATGGTGACTGCAGCCATGAAATTAGAAGACAAATTGAAGAAAAGTTATGACCAACCTAGATAGTATATTGAAAAGCAGAGACATTACTTTGCCGACTAAGGTCTGGCTAGTCAAGGCCATGGTTTTTCCTGTGGTCATGTATGGATGTGAGAGTTGGACTGTGAAGAAGACTGAGTACCGAAGAATTGATGCTTTTGAACTGTGGTGTTGGAGAAGACTCTTGAGAGTCCCTTGGAATGCAAGGATATCCAGCCAGTCCATTCTGAAGGAGATCAGCCCTGGGATTTCTTTGGAAGGAATGATGCTGAAGCTGAAGCTGAGAGATGGTGATGAACAGGGAGGCCTGGCGTGCTGCAATTCATGGAGTCGCAGAGTCGGACACGACTGAGCGACTGAACTGAACTGAACTCAATTGATTCCCATTTTAGAGAGAAGATAACTGGAAAGGTTCAATCTATTGGATCTTTTTCTTAGGAGAAAGAATTAGGACCAAACTTGGTCGTAATTCTTATGGATTCCTCTATTCTGACATTATTTCTGAATTTAGTACATTTTGTGAAGGGTTGATGGTGCTAAAATGAGTGATATTCACGTGGTAGCAGAGCAAGCTAGATTGTAGGGGAATGAGAAAAGGTATGTGGTGAGGACACAGAGCCAGTAACAGTCACCATCTGGATGGAACTATTTGGCATCAAAAGTTAGAAGGAGAAAAGAACAATGATTACAGGACAACTGGGGTCAGTGGAAGCTTTTATACGTTAGGGTGGATAGAGATCTGTATATTAATAGTAATATTCCTTTACAAAAAGTAGGAAACATTTAGAAGGGATTTCTCTCATGTTAACAGAGAGAGAAAGTTCAAGACTCTAAATAGCTAAACAGATTCAATTATAAAGAAAATTGTGAATTAGGCATAGTTGTTTTTTGTCTTTTCCCAAATGTTTTCATTCCCTTATTTTTCTTCTGGGATTATCTCTCTAATAAAAATAACAATAAAAATTATAATAGCTGCACATATTAAAATAAGTAAATTTAATACATATAAAACTTTAAGCAAATTGCAAGAGCTTTGTGAAAGTGTGAAAATGTTAGTCACTCAGTCATATCCAACTCTTTGTGATCCCATGGACTGTAGCCTGCCATGCTCTTCTGTCCATCGAATTCTCCAGGTAAGAACACTGCAGTGGGTAGCCATTCCTTTCTCCAGGGGATCTTCCCAACCCAGGGACTGAACTCATGTCTCCTGCATATGGGCCTCCAGGGAAGCTCAAGTACTTTACATATATTAGCTCATTATTTTTCACAACACCTAAAATAGGATACTGTCACAATCCCCATTTTATAGATGAGGAAACCACGGCACAAATGGATCAGGTAACTTCCCCAAATTATCCACTAGCAAAAATACTTATCTTTCCTCTTCAGAACCCTTACTCTCATTAGGACCCAGTCTCTTCTCTCCTTTCACATCTCTTTTATCCTTATCAAAATTTATGTATCCTGTGTTCCCAAGGATGTAACTAGCTATCTAATTAATTAGCTAGGTAGATTCATGCTAAATAATTTAGCTTAATGGGTTCTATTTCTAAGATAATATGGTTGTAATAATTCAAGGGGAAAATAAGTAAATAGTTGCAGTTTTTCCCAACAGAAATTACCACCTAACAGAAGTAAAAATCATTTTACACACCTCAAGATGGAGGGGACATAGGTATACTTACGGTTTACACATGTGTACCTCAAGTTGAGGTTTGACAGAAAACAACAAAATTCTGTAAAGCAATTATGCTTCAATTAAAAACTAAATAAAATTTTAAAAAAGTTTAAAGTGTCTAACACAAATATTGGGTTACAGAAATAGAACACAATTTGTTTTAGATTTTTTTAGCTTAAAAAAATAAAGGCCGATAAATTGACAACAGGTGTCATCTCTGCGTGTGCACAGACATGTGGTCATATCCAACTCTTTTGCAACCCTATGGTCTGTAGCCCGCCAGGCTCCTCAGCCTGTGGGATTTTCCAGGCAAGAATACTGGAGTAAGTTGCCATTTCCTCCTCCAGGGATGAAATTTTAGTCTCTCGTGTCTCCTACATTGGCAGGCAGATTCTTTAACACTGAGCCACCTAGGAAGCCCTATAAACAAATTCTAACAGGTATTATAATAATGCATTTAAAAATAAAATTTTAACCTAACATTTAAGTTAAACGTCATCTCCATGTCATAATGATTTAAGAAAATAAAGGGAAGATGAAGAGTACAGATCAATAAAGGCAAAAGTGTTAGGCACAGGACGAAGAAAATAGATGGAATCTAAGAACTCATCCTCTAGCCTACTATCTCTCCTTCAAGGCCCCAGATCCCTCATGATAGGCTCAAGTGTTCATGAGTTAAGTCTCTTCACTTCCAGCTCTTCTCCGGCAGTATTACCTGTCCTTCATCCCATGGTAAGACTTTCAAGAGCAAAGACAATTTGCCTTGAAAGGATAAAGGAATCAGAGGACCAGATCTAAGTCTGAACCTCAGACTTTCTTAGCTTGGTAAACATGCTTGTCCTCCTGGGGTAAGCAGAATAATGCCCTTCTCCCTCAAAGATGTCTATGTCATAACCCTTAGAATTTATGAATATATTAGGATACATGGCACAAGAGAATTAAGATTGTAAGTGGAATTGCTTGCTAATCAGATGACCTTAAAATAGGAAGATTACCCTGGATTATCCAGGTGGAGGAAATATAATTACAAGGGTCTTTAAAAGTAGAAGAGTGAATCAGAAAATAGACCCAGAGAGATGGCAGTATGAGAAGGACTCAGCTGATATTGCTGGTTTTGAAGATGGAGGGAAAGGTCATGTGATAAAGAATGTGTGTGGTCTCTAGGAGCTGGGAAAGGCAAGGAGATGGATTTCCCTCTAAAGCCTCCAGGAAAGAATGCAGCTCTGCTGACACCTTGATTCTAAGCCAATGGCAATGAACTTCTGAACTACAGAATTGTACAATAATAAATTTGTGTTCTTTTAAGTCACTATGTCTGTGGTAATTTGTTACAGCGGCCATAGAAAACTAATAAACCCCCAAAGTCTAAATTTTTTTTCTTCTACAAAGTGAAGATAGAGAAAATAATTTGTAATCTCATAGAATTACTGTGGAGACAAAAAGACTGTGAATGTGAAGAGAGCATTGTAAATTAGAAACACCATGAAATTTTTAGATATTATAACTCTTAGTAGTATTGGTCCCTTTTGCCCTCAAACTTTCTTTAAAGAATATTCAATTAAATTGATTGCACTCTTAACTGTGTATTTGGCATTAACTCTGCCATCCTCTACTTTATTAACTCATAAGCTGATATTTTTGATATAATATATAACTTGAGTTTGAGAATAAAGGATAAACTACAGCACTATGAGCAAAAACTCATATATTTGGCTGATAAATATGCCAAACTACTTCATGTTTTGAGCCGGACAAAATAGTCCTAGATGTGATTTAATAAAAATTACCATCCATCATTTACAAAGTTAGAGTGCAGAAAATTCAGAAGTCAACAAAAATATTCAGATTCTTCAAAACCAAAAATTTAATGAGTTATTAATGATAACTCTAAACTTTGTTTTTTACAGTCAAATACAAACTTATGCTTGTGGAAAAAATTTTATTTTCATTATTATACGCGATCCTGGTACCAGCCCTATAAAGAAAGAATGGCAAATATTTTTACTTATGGAAATACTAAGACAAGAGGCAAATGAAAGATCAATAGATCTCTATAAATGCTAGTTATTTTTTATCTACTAGTGGTTCTCCAAGTATGATCTGGGCATCTTGGGGTCCCTGCCACCCATTAAAGGGGTCTGCAAGGTCAAAATTGTTTTCATAACAATATTGTTTCACAGCAATATTACTTAATTTTTTAAGCTCATTCTCTTGTAAGTACACAGTTTCCATTTCTAAAACAGTGCATACTGAAAGATAATAAACAAAAGTTCTTTGGGGTCCTTAATAAATTTTAAGAGTAAAAAAGTGGTTATGAGTTATCTAGGTCAATTCTCCAAGAAGACTGTTGAAGATAAAGAGGTAGGGAAATGTGATAGCTAGAAACACATTCTAATCCGAAGGACCTAGGAAAGATAAATACAGTTGAAAAATTCATTGACATTTTTCTTTAAGGCTAGAGTATCATGAGATACATTTCTTATGTGCAGAAATGAGGTGGGTGTCGGGGAGTAGCAGTTTACTCAACAGCACCCTCATGGCTCCAAAGATATAATACAACTTTCCAAAAATGTCTAATCTACTCCAGGGGAGCAGTTCACACCTCATTATGGGCCCACCATTGCAAATAAATGCACAATAATGACAACAACAGTAATATTGCAAAAATATGCCACGGTAACAAGAAAAAAACAAACAAACAAACAAATTTGTACAAAGAACTATTTCCAACCATAGAGCAACCTTTGCTAATTACTATTATCTCACATTAACTATGTAATCTAGCTACTGGAATCTTTGTAAAAATTATTTTTGACTCGTTCACTGATCATGACAGAATGAATGATCTTTGATGTATTCTCCTTTGATTTCACTGTAATTCTCTGTCTCTTGTCAGTGAGTGGGCCCCATTGATTTATGAAATATCTCACAGCTGTCAATTCCTCTTTATTTTCAGTCCAGATCTCCCTGACAGGCTACTTCAACATATGCTTTCCAATTTCATATAAGTAGGTAAAAAGGTTTCAGTTGTTCTTATTTTCATTAATTTAATTAAACTTATTATCTGGGGCTTCCCTTGTAGCTCAGTCAGTGAAGAGTCTGACTGCAATGCACAAGACCTGGGTTCAATTCCTGGGTCAGGAAGATCCCCTGGAGAAGGAAAAGGTAATCCACTCCTGTATTCTTGCCTGGAGAATCCCATGGACAGAGGAGCCTGGCAGGCTACATCTATGGGGTCCCAAGAGTCAGACACTATTGAGCAACTAGGCACATCATCACATCATCATAAGCACTCCCTGACATGTGGTCACTTCATTTTGAACTTAGAATAAAATTCAAATTCCTGACCATGACCTGCAAATCCTGCATGACTTACTCTTACCCTCCAGTCTTCTATAAGGACAACTCTGCTTCACCATGCTCCAGCCACATCTTCCTAATGGTCTCCATTTTTTATGGAAATAATAGGGGGTTGTAGGTTAAACTTATATGCAGAGTACATCAAGGTCCGTCTAGTCAAGGCTATGGTCTTTCCAGTGGTCATGTATGGATGTGAGAGTTGGACTATAAAGAAAGCTGAGCGCTAAAGAATTGGTGGTTTTGAACTGTGGTGTTGGAGAAGACTCTTGAGAGTCCCTTGGACTGCAAGGAGGTCCAACCAGTCCATCCTACAGGAGGTCAGTCCTGGGTGTTCACTGGAAGGACTGATGCTAAAGCTGAAACTCCAATAGAAGTTTTGACTCATTGGAAAACACCCTGATGCTGGGAGGGATTGGGGGCAGGAGGAGAAGGGAATGACAGAGGATGAGATGGCTGGATGGCATCACTGACTCGATGGACATGATTCTGAGTGAACTCCGGGAGTTGGTGATGGACAGGGAGGCCTGGCGTGCTGTGATTCATGGGGTCACAAAGAGTCGGACACGACTGAGCGACTGAACTGAACTGATAGCTTAAAAAGTTTCAATTGTTCCTATTTTCATTAATTTAATGAAACTTCTGTTCAGTTCAGTTAATTAAACTTATTATCTACCTATTACATTCCAGAAAGACTTAAAATTTATTTTTTAGGCTCTGGAGACACATTGAGGAACAAGAGAAACAAAAGCCTCTGCTTTCACAGAGTTTATATACTGGTGTGGTGTGTCCTCTGTCACTCAGTCATGCCCTACTCTGTGACTCCATAAACTGTAGCCCACCAGGCTCTTCTATCCATGGAATTCTCCAGGCAAGAATACTGGAGTGGGTTGCCATTTCCTTCTCTAAGGGATCTTCCTGACCCAGGGATTGAACCTGTGTCTTCTGCATTGGCAAGAGAGTTCTTTACCCCTGAGCCACCAGGAAAGCCTTTATATACTGGTACAGAAAGACAGATAATAAAGAGCTAGACAAATACACAAAATATTTTCACATGATGATTAACAACTAGGAAGAAGATTCAGTTGGGTAACATTATAGAGAATGATGGAGGTGGTGTTTAGATAAGATGGTCAGGAAGTTCCTCCACAGGGATTTGACTTTTAGATGACTCCTGAGTGAGAAGGAGAAAGCTATGTGAAGATGAGTAAAAAAAGTATTAAAACTCAGAGTATATCAAAAACTAGATAACTACAGCCCGTAACCTGCTATTATTTCCATAAATAATTGGAGACCATAAGGAAGATGTAGCTGGAGCATGGTGAAGCAGAGAAGTTCTTACAAAAGATTGGAGGGTAAGAGTAAGTCGTGCAGGATTTGAAGGTCATGGTCAGGAGTTTGAATTTTATTCTAAGTTCAAAATGAAGTGACCAACATGTTTTGAGCATGTGTTCTGTGCAGAAAGAAATTTAGGGGCCCAAGAGCAGAAACAGGGGGAGGAATTAGAACTCTAATAGTACAGGCAAGAGAAGATAGTAAATTGGATAAGGTAGTAGCTGGAAAGGTGGATGATTTGGGAAGTTTTTGGGAAGCAGGGTCTCCCTGTCTCACTGATGAGTTGTGTGTAAGAAGTGAGTAAAATGGAAGAATTGGGCATGGCTCCTACGGTTTCCAGAAACAGGGCCTACACTCCTTTGGGTAGCATCCAAGGCAAGGGCCCCATTTCCACATACCCCAAGATTCCGTCCCTCTACTACAAAACCTCAGCTGCAGTAAAGCATATTTCTTCTTTATTCTTTTTACACACAAAGCTCATTCTCACCTTTGCCCATGTTTTCAGTCATCAATTTCTCTCATGGTGATCATTACACCAGCATTCATATCTGTGGCTTCTTTTTAAAATTCCATCTTTTAATATCTGTTGCTTCATATGAGTATTGGTCCCCAGGTATAGAGCAAGTGACATTTTAGTAGGCACCATACCTTAAATTCTTTCAAAATCACCACACTGAGACTTCCCTGGTGGTCCAGTGGTTAAGAATCTGCCTTCCAAAGCAGGGACACAGGTTCAACCCCTGGTCGGGGAGCTATGATCTCACACTCCACGGGGCAACTAAGTCCATGCCCCACACGTGTGTGCTAAGTTTCTTTAGTCATATCTGACTTCTTTGTGACCCCATGGACTGTAGCCTGCCAGGCTCCTCTGTCCATGGAGTTTTCCAGGCAAGAATACTTGCGTGGATTGCCATGTCCTCCTCCAGGGGATCTTCTGGCCCCAGAGATAGAACCCTAGCCAATGCGCCTCAACTAGGGGAACCTGCACACGGCAAGGAAGAGCCCTCGAGCTGAAATAAAGACCCAGCTCTGCCAAAAATTTTTAAAATTCTTAAAATAAAAAATTTTAAAAAAAGAACACCTAGTCACATTTGAGAAATAAAGACAATTAATAATAAATGTTATTAAATATAAAATTCTGTTCCTTCTGATGTTAGACCATGTAGTCTTTGACACAGCTATCTTTGAACTACTTCCTGTGAATCAGGCTTCAGCTCAAATGCTACTTTCAAAAATGTCTTTTCTTGCCACCCAACTGTAAGTACCTACCACCCAGGACCACTGGTCACTTTATCATGCTTCCTTGACATGTTATACTTCACAGCATTTATCTCTGATCTAGTGCTATTGTAAGTGCCTGCTGGCTTGGTCGTAACTACTTTCTTCCATAGGAAGGTCATGTGGTGAGAAGAGCTTGTCTACTTATAGCACCTGGATCCCCGCACTTACAGCAGTACTCCCTACAATAGTATGCTTTGTGTCAGGCATTGTACCGGATGTTAGAAATCAAGAAGTAAACAAAATACAAAACTCACTGCCCTCATGGAATTTAGATTCTAGCGGGAGAAACTGTGCATAAATCAGATTAGTAAGTAAAATACGCAGTTCAGTAGATAGTGGTAAGAGTTAAGGAAGGGGAAAAAATTAAGCAAAGCAAGACAGACAAGCTCTGTGCATTTAGGGGACCTCCCTGGTGGTCCAGTGGACAAGACTCCATTCTCCCAAAGCAGGGGACTCAGGTTCAGTCCCTGGTCAGGGAACTAGACCCCACATAACACCCAGAGCCTGCGTGCCACAAGGAAGACCCAGGACCCAGTACAGCCAAAATAAATACCTTAAAAAAAAAAAATGTTTGCATTTGTAGTGGGATTGGGGAAGTGTAGGAATCTTAAAATAGGCAAGGAAATTCTCAATGAGATGGTGACATTTGAGTCAAAATCTCAAGAAGGTGAGTCTTGCAGGTAGCCAAGGAAAGGTGCTCCAGTTAGAGGAAATAGCAAATGCAAATTTCCTGAGGCTGGGGTACACCTAAAGCTCTAGGAATATCTCAATTTGCTAAAGCTTTGGAACGTCATAAGCAAGAGGTGGAAGATGCAGTCAGAGAGGAAAAGTAAGGACAGAGAATGGGAACAGACCATTACCCTGAAGCCAATAAAAGAATTTCAGATTTTACTCTTAGGGAAATGGGGAATAACTGGGAAATCCTGCACAGCTAAGAGCAACAAGATGATCCATACTTTAACAGAATCATTCTGGCTGCTCTTCTAACAAGAAGAAAACATGGGCAGGGACTTCCCTAGTGGTCCAGTGGTGAAGGCTCTGCACTTCAATGCAGGGAGCACAAGTTTAATGCCTGTTTGGGGAACTAAGATCCCACAGGTAGTGTGCTGCTGCTGCTAAGCCGCTTCAGTCGTGTCCGACTCTCTGCGACCCCATAGGCAGCAGCCCACCAAGCTCCACGTCTCTGGGATTCTCCAGGCAAGAACACTGGAGTGGGTTGCCATTTCCTTCTCCGCAACCAAAAATAGATAAATAAATAAAATAAGCAGTTTGAAAAAGAAAACAAGGGCAGAAGCAGAGAGATCTATTCAGAGCTTAGCTCTCTGATTCAGGGAGACATGACGGTAACTGCAAATGGAAGAGCCGCAGTAAGATGGGAACTGGCTTTTGATCCTTGATAAATATTTGTTAAATTAATAAACAGTTAAAGGTTTCCCACTCAACAATGGTAGCTTACATTTTATTTAAACATATAAAGTAGCCTATTTAAAAGATATGTACAAAAATTTTTGAAATTAGATTCTTTTAGTGTTCATAAGTATACATTTCCACTTTTGTTAATAAAAATACATAGAAATCTATTTATAGACAAGTGACAGTTACCAGCTGACCAAATGGATTCGTCATCTGATTGATTAATCTTGGGGTACACATTTCACTTTGAAAATGATTCTGACAAGATGGCTGCATTTGTAGAGAATTCAAGAAGAATGTCTTTGTAAGAAGGGAAAAATAAATTGAAAAATCTTGAGACCCACCATTATCCTGTCTGCTTTGAACATAACAGAGATGATAAGTCTACCATTTAACATTCTAAATTAATAGTTTTATGGAAAATCCTATTCTTGTCAGTAGTACAAGTTTGTGACTTTTCAATAATTTTTTCTTTTTAGTGTTTTCATCTGACATTTCCTAATTACCTCTTTTGGGTGAGTGTTAATATATTTTCACAGTGCTACCTGGCTGGATGTCATCTTTAGACAAAGACAGAGATAAACTCTATGTTTGTCAGTAGAATTTGTTTTGAGTGTTTCTGCAAATGAAGTGTGTGTTCTGGAGCCATCCTCAAAAACAGAAAAATCAGAGCATGTGAAATTTCTTTCTGTTTTTTATAGAAATGAATTAGTTTGTTGACATTCCTTTATTGGGCCTCTTTGCATTGGTTTACATTCAAATCATTGTTTTCAAAACAGAAAAAAAAAAAAAATCTGCGATTAGCTGGAGTTAAAAATCTAAACAAGAGATCCCCAAGCTCCAAATCATGTAAATGGTAATATTCGTGACAGTTTACAACTTCTTTTCCCCCAGTGGGAATATCCTGTGTGGTTTATTGCAAGCCATCAAAAGCAGAGCTCTCAAAAATTGCAATATGGTGTTTCTGTAGCTCTCACAAAACCTAGCTCAAGCTGTAAGGTTGCAAAAAGCCAAAAACAAACAAAAGAAAATACACTTAATATTCTGAAAATACGTTGGTGTGTATAAATCACTCACAGTCTATAGACTGGGTGCTTATGCATAGCCTCAGTCAGCTTTGAAAATACTCCAGGATATCACACTCATTGTGGTACATTCTGAAATCACCTAAAATTCACTGACTTTTGCAATTGGTACACCAATCACATTCTCTTTGGTGCACAGATGCAATCTCCTTTACATTTCTGACAGATCTTTGGTTACATTCTGGCAGTAAGGACCCTCTTATGAATAGGACAGAAAAAAGATGTTCTGTGTTTGTCTCTGAATTTTTGTGGAAGATATTGAATTGCCATCTCTCACACAGTTCATAAACAAACTTGGTGAACATCAAAGGCTATAACATTACAACCTGCTGAGCCCAGATTACACACCTCGAAAGTAAATGTTACTTCAATGAAAACTCTTCTGAAATTTAAAATCAAATAAAACTCACAATGTCCAAATACTTGATTTAGAACTTGGGCTTTGTGTGTGAGAATGTTCTTACAACAATGACTGGATGATTAACGCCCTATTTAGTCAATTATACGTCAGTTCTAATCTGTTTGGCACAATTTTGTTTATTCACAATTATTCTCACACATAGAAACCTGCCACATTTTGCTCTGGCTCTGAGTATGGTAAACACTTGGTGTACTAGAAAGACAGAATTACAAATGCCCTTTCAGTTGCCTTTAACTCATGCTGTACTATTCATGTTAGAATACAGGTAATTTGTTCTTGAATGTGAGACTTAAAAATCCCAGTGCTAGCAGAAGTAGCTACTTACAAGCATGTTTATTTCCTCACATGATGACTTAGTTCTAATATTTCTAATGATTTCCAACTATGTTTAACTGATACACACAAACATACATACATACATACACATACATATTTGTGCTGCAAAAATGATGACTAACTTCAAAACAAAGGCAACATCGAAGCGAGAAAGATTTTGCCAAGAAATCCTATTTACTGTGTTTATTGGTGTTTCTCAAAAAAAAAAAATCCAAATCATGTTTGTTTTACCTAGTTTTGTGCTTCTACCAAGAAAACACATCTGTGAAAATAAGAACCTTTCCTATTAGGAATCTACAAAATCATGTGATATATTATGCTTAATTACATATCCTGCACAGCTATTTAGGAAGGATTTCAAAAGAGAAAACATCTGTCATTAGGTTATTCAAAATGATTCCAATTGTATACCAGTAGTCTATTCTATAATGAATCTTCCCTATTAATATTCTCTGATAGTAAGTCTTTCTCAGGCATTGCACACCTAGAGTCATAGCTCATCACCTCACTAGCCTGCTCCCTCAAGCAGAATTCATTGCTCCCTCACCTGTAACCTCATATTCCTGTTCATGTATCTTAATCATGACCACTGCCAGATTACATTTGTTGTTGTCAGTCGACTGCTCAGTCGTATCTGACTCTTTGCGACCACGTGGACTGCAGCATGTCAAGCTCCCCTGTCCTTCATCATCTCCTAGAGCTTGCTCAGATCCATGTCCATTTGGTTGGTGATGCCATCCAACCATCTCGTCCTCTGTCATCCTCTTCTCCTGCTTTCAATCTTTCCCAGCATCGGGATCTTTTCCAATGGGTCAGCTTTTTGCATCAGGTGGCCAAAGTAGTAGAGCTTCAGCATCAGTCCTTCCAATGAATATTCAGGACTGATTTCCTTTAGGATGGACTGGTTGAATCACCTTGCAGTCCAAGGGACTCTCAGGAGTCTTCTTCAGCACCACAATTCAAAGGCATCAATTCTTTGGCACTCAGCCTTTTTTATTGTCTAGCTCTCACATCCGTACATGACTACTGGAAAACCCATAGCTTTGACTAAATGGACATNCCTTGCAGTCCAAGGGACTCTCAGGAGTCTTCTTCAGCACCACAATTCAAAGGCATCAATTCTTTGGCACTCAGCCTTTTTTATTGTCTAGCTCTCACATCCGTACATGACTACTGGAAAACCCATAGCTTTGACTAAATGGACATTTGTTGGCAAGGTAATATCTCTGCTTTTTAATACACTGTCTAGGTTTCTCATTGCTTTTCTTCCAGGCAGCAAGAGTCTTTTAATTTCATGGCTGCAGTCACCATCCAGTGATTTTGGTGCCCAAGAAAATAGTCTGTCACTCTTTCCATTATTTCCCCATCTATTTGCCATGAAGTGATGGGACTGATTACATTACAAGTACACATCATATATGTTTCCTCAGAGTGGATGAACTTCCCGAGGGCCACATGTTACACATATGTTATCCCTGGAATCCAGCATCATTCCTGGTACACATCCAGTAGCTGGTATCAGTAAACATTGAATAAATGAGTGAATCTCAGCCCAGATCTGCTTTCTTACCATCTCAGTGGAAAACCCTTAGTATCTAAAAATGTGAGGACCTTAATCCAAGCTATATTTTCAAAATGTGATTTTCAAATAAAGAAAAGAAAATATGTTTATATGTTTATATCACAATTCTATAAAATGATCATTTGTGCAGAACCTCTAAAGTTTGTTGTAAATGTATTTAAAATAAAATTAAATAGTGATAGACTGCTATACACCTATTCACATGGCTAGAATAAGAATGGCAATGCCTACTGGGACTCCCATATATTGCAAATATGTGCAAATGCAAAATGGTACAACCACTTTAGAAAACAGTTTGGCAGTGTCTTACCAATTTTAGCACATACTTACTATGTAATGTGAATCCCACTCCTAGATTTCTATGGAAATAAATGAAAACTTATTTTTATCTAAAACATGTATGCTAATAATTAGAGTAGCCTTTCTCTCCTCTCCAAAACTAAAAACAACACAAATGTCTTTCAAGTGGTGAATAAACAAATTGTACATTTGTTCACTGGAATATTTCTCAGTGATCCATATTATAATATGAATGAATTTCCAATGCATTATGTTGAAGGAAAGAAGTGAGTCCTCAAAGGTAACATATTCTATAATTTCATTGACATGTCTGTAGTTGTCTTCTGTTGCCGCAGAACAAATTATCAGAAATTCAGCAGCTTAAAACAATTTCCATTTATTAGCTCATATTTCTGTATGTCAGAAGTCTGGGGCAAACTCAGTTGAATTCATGGCTGAGGATCTTCTAAAAAGAAAATTAAAGTGTCAGCTGGGCTGGACATTTATCCAGAGGTTCTGGGAAAGAAGCAGTATCCAAGTTCATTCAGGCATTGGCAGAATTTAGTTCCTTTTGATTGAAAGATTCTGGTGCTAGTTTCACTGCCGCCTGTTAGCTGGGAATTGCTCTCACTTCCTAGAGTTCACTATTAGATCCTTTCCACTGACTCCCTTTGTCAGCAAGCCAGAAACCTCACCTTGAATCTCCCTCCTGCTCTGATTTCCTTTTCTGTTACCAGCTGTCAAAAATTTTCTGCTTATAAAGGGCTTGTAGGATTGTATTTTGCTCACCCATACAACATAGCATAATCATGGGGGTTTCTATGGACCAGAAGTGAACACCATACTAAAACTGTATTTCCCACAACAACTTTCTGAAAAAAAGCAAAACTATAGGGAAACAGAGTGGGCTTCTCTGATGGCTCAGTGATAAAAGAATCTGCCTGCCAATTCAGGAGACTCAGGACATGTGGGTTTGATCCCTGGGTCAGGAAGATCCCGTGGAGGAGGAAATGGGAACCCACTCCAGTATTCTTGTCTGGTGAATCCCATGGACAGAGGAGCCTGGCAGACTACAGTCAATAGAGTCAGACACAAAGAGTCAGACACAGCTGAGCAACTGAGCATGCAAGCACACATAGAGAAAGAGGACAGATCCGTGGTTGCCAAGAGTTAGATGTAAGGAGAAGGACTGACTACAAATGGACAGCAAGGATAAGGAACAAATACAAAGTCAACCATGCTCTTACTGTCCTTTGTGTGATGTGCCTAAAGCACTTCTATGCTGAAAAGGGAGAAGAAATTTTGATTTTATGTGAAATACAGCTGATTTTCAGTATTTCCCTGGATGGGATTTTTTTATATCTATGAGAACTTGTTTCTACCAAAATTNGCCTGGCGTGCTGCAATTCATGGGGTCGCAAAGAGTCAGACATGACTGAGTGACTGAACTGAACTGAAACACTGTTCACTTATAGACCTGTTACTGATGTCATCATGATTTCCAGGTAAAAACTTACCAAAGGTTATAATGCAAATAGACACACAGATACTTATGCATGTACATACCGACACACAAAATATTAAGACAAGCACCCTAAGCAAACAATTCATTTCTGTTTTCTAATATGTACTAGATATGCTTCAAAGTTATTGGGTTGGCGACATCATCTCCCACTGTTTTCTTATTAGGATTTTCAATAAAGAAACAATTGAATATATAGGAAGAAAAGCATACTCTTCTACAGCTGTATCAACAGAATATTCTTTTTTTTTTTTGGAATGCAGCTGACATTGCATGTCAACTTTGACATACTTGGCCAATGATGCAAAATATGACCTCCATTATCCATGAGCATAAGTTTGGAAGACATCTCCTGAACAAGTTTTTCTTTGGGAGAATGGGGACTGGAGGGTATAATTATGATTCTTTAACTTAGGCTCTATAATGTAGTTAGTTTAGCTAATTTATGATTCTATAAAGGATTTTATTAAGCAACAATATTCCATCTCCTAAAACATATTTTTCTTATATAGAATTATGTAAATGCTTTAGATTTGTTTAAATTAAATACTAACCAGTTTAAATTAAATACTAACATGCTTAATGTAAGGAAAATGCTTGAGAATTATTATCTATTGAACTAACAATTTTCCTCTATGCAGCCACTTATCCAAATGAGCATTGTATTAGTTTTTAGCATTCATAAATTCTTTTAGTGAGCAATAAATAAGAATAATAATCATAATAATAATGTTTCCATGTTTCAAATATGCTCTTAAATTATTCCACGTAAGCCTCCCAAACCACAGGTTAGGAAATACTTGCCACCAATAAAATTCCTTTCAGTTGGTTAACCTAATGATCTTAGTTTATATTAACAAATGCCTTGTCATTTTATGCTGTTATGAAAAGAACATGCTAAATTTTGAAGGCTTCTTTGATTTACTCTAAAATATTATAGTTAGCCTATAGTACATCAATGAGCAGCAAGTTACAGTGTTTGACTTCTAGAAGAATTAAATAAAATTCATATGCATCTACAATGGGAAGCTGATATGTACCTGTCTAAATAAATAGCCAAGGCTTGATATATCAACACACTCGCTGTGAAGAGATACTAAGACTGATGTATTCAGAAAGTCACATTCTCTATGCAAGCATTAACAAACTCAAGGACAGGTTTGACTTTACCCATCATTCCCGGAAAGAATGACATAACAGGATTATTACTGTAAGTATTAAAATATTTCCTTTGTAGATCTAATTCACAGGACAGTAAATGAAACATATTTTACATGGTCTTTCACTTCTTGGACCTATTGAAAGTGTCTGATGTAGCGTAAGTTTACCCTGAAAACTCAAGTGTCCACTGTGAGGTATTAAATAAATCCTTTCCCTGTTGAAATGATACAGTTTTACATGATAAATACACTTGAATGAAAAAAGAATGTAGGTCCTACTTGCCTTTTCTTTTCTTTGTTGCCACAAATAGATTGCCAAAATAAGCTGTTCATTAGAAGGAACATGTCCAAGTTCTTACCAACTTATATAAACATCTAAAGACAACATTTGTGGTTTTCTCATTTTTTAACGTAAAGAATAAAAAGCCAAGGATCTCTGAGTCAGTCTTCACAAAACTCTATTCTTTCCAGTTACTCTGAACGAAATGCTATTATAAATATAAGTACCAACGATTCATCACCTTAAATTATTGTTCTGAAGGACAGGCCAAGGAATATTAGAAGTGTTTTCAACTCATTGCACTAAAGACAAAGAAAAAAGTGCCAATATTTCTCTGTTCTCTGACTTTAGTGTTCAAGAGGATCCCACTGATAGGATGTTGGAAGCAGTTATTTGGAGCAGGTTGCAAATCTCCCATCTCTGAGTTTATGATGGATGTCCGTGAAGTTTGTGGCTGGATAACAGTAGTCCTACATTGAGGAGATTTATGGGGAGGATGCATTTAGTATTATTCATGAACCACTTAACAAGCTTCAGCCAAGGATACAATATGGGCTTTGTTTATAGTCCCAGGAGGTCCAAAGAGGGCTTTTGAAAATTGAAGAGGTTTTTTGATAAATGGTTGAGTATCTTGAGGTGGGCCTGAAAGCTATAAGTGTATTTTCCTGTTAACTTGAAGAGTCCTACATTTCATCCTAAGTTCCCTGTTTCTGCAATAAAAAATTATCAGATATTCTGCTGGTATTTTATTTTGCTATTGTTCTGCTACATTAAATAACCAAGAGGGACACATTTTGTAGAAAAATGTTCATTTCACTCTCTATTACAGGAAGTTGGAGCATCTTAACAGGCTATCCAGACTATTTGAACAGAAATGAAGCAACATATGTTTGAAACTGTCTTTTATATTATATTCTTTATGTTTATGACCCACATTCTTTTCAATGAATTGCTATTTGTGGAAATTTATGTGTATAATAGTTCTAACTTAACCAAGAACTCAGTTCCATGGCTAACTGAAAGGCTTGGGAATCAGACAATTGCATTGGTGTGACTCGGTTGAATTAAATTAGGAAAAAGATTCCACCAGTCTCATTAGTGCAAGAAAGAATAACAAGGTAGCTGACAGAACTGTTAACTAAAGGCAGTAGTTGATATATTCAGAGAGAAAATTTTTAATATTTTGGAACATCATTGATTTTCTAAGCAATTTGCAACCAAAAAAATACCTTCAGGATATGACCATATTAACAAACAAGACATAATGATAATTTTCTTTTAATAAAAGCATAGGACATGACAATGATTTCACCTCACTTAATTCTTAAAAATGATTCCAGAAGTGTGTCTATTCCATTGATTTTATGGCCACTTTGCATGAGGTCTTGAAGTGCTGGAGTCTACAGATTGCGGTTTTAAAAATACATTGTTGGGGATGGTAGCCTCATTGGAACTGTGTGGTTTATAGGTTTTATTTTATATCTTGTGCACTTTATGTCACTTAAAATGCCCATCCTTCCTTCTAATTTCTGTTGCTCAGCTCCAGTCAAACCGCAAGATGCACAGCCTCAGTTTCCTGTTGGCTAAATTGTCTAATATGACTCCAACGTGGAAGCAGCTGACAAAATCATCAGGTTCAAGTCCATTATTTTATTAGAGTCAGACTCAGACAAGCTACTTGCAAAACATCTCACAATTTGTGAGGTGACAGAAAACTTCTTTATTAGAGTTTCTTCCTCTATCTCCTATCAACTCCCAGAAATATTTGACAATGGTTTAAGAGCCCTCTGACACAGACAACGAAACTACTAAATCAATGTACTTGGAAAACATACATTTTTTAAGAAGACATATCATCTCTTATCTGCTTGGAATTTAAACCATAGCAATATTAAAGTAGAGAAATTTAAATATGGTGTGGCTGTTGGAAAAAACATGACATCACATAAACAATATGCTAGCTAGATACAGAAAAATGTACCACTTTTAATAATTCAGCACACACCAAAAAAACACACTAAAATAATGTGGAGGTTAACACATAAAAGCTGGGGAAGAGAGGGGAGGGAAAAAGAAGGCTTACTCAAAGATTCTATTAATCCTCACTAATGTCCTGTTTTGCCTCCCCTAGGCACTAATTCTTCGAGAGAATGCCAAGATGCTAGATGATATTACCTTGGGTTTCTTGAGCAAGGAGTTGCTTTTTACAGTTTGAGACAGCAATGTTTGTGTCATCACCACTAACAAGTAAACTGGGGCTAATGTTTGCAAAGCAGAAAGTCAATTTGGAGTTTATAAAAGATATTTTGTTGACATCTCAAATAAGCCAGGTAGCTGGTCAAATAATTATCACTGTCTTCCTTCGTTGTAAAATCAATTGCCATTTATACATGAAACTAGACACTTGGCTGAGAACTGCATTTTAAAATTGAAGCCAATGTTTAGTAACATGTTTATTTGTGAACTGCTGTGGCCAGTGGCTGCCAGTCCAGCTTGTGTGCATTGAAAATGGGGCATTTCTTCAATTTAGTTACTGGCATTTAGCTAGGGGCTTCCTGGAAGGCTCACTGGTAAAGAATCCACCTGGCTTGATCCTTGGGTTAGGAAGATGCCCTAGAGAAAGAAACCGCACCCCACTCCAGTATTCTTGTCTAGGAAATCCCATGGACCGAAGAGCCTGGTGGGCTACAGCCCAGGGGGTTGCAAAGAGTCAGATAGACTCAGTGAATAAGCACACATGCACACATTTAGCTATCCATCTCCACATTTTTAACATCCTGTTAAATCAAATCTTTTTCTTATTTTTTTAATTTTATTTTTAATTGGAGGATAATTGCTTCATAATATTGCATTGGCTTCTGCCATACAACTGCAACCAGCCACAAGCACACATGACCCCTTCCCTCCTTAACCCCCTCCCCCACCCCGTTCCACCCCTCTTGGTTGTCACAGAGCCCCGAGTTGAGCTGCTTCCCATTAGCTCTCTCTCACATGTGGCATTGTACACATGTCAATGCTATGCTCTCAGTTTGTTCCATCCTCTCCTTCTCTCACTGTGCCCAGGCTGTTCTCTATGTCTGTGTCTCTACTCTTGCCCTGCAAATGGGTTTATTAATATGATTTTTTTCTAGATTCCATGAAGGGAAGTGAAGTGAGTGCACTCAGTTGTGTGCACTCTCTGCAATGCCACGGACTGTAACCCGCCAGGCTCCTCTGTCCATGGAACTCTCCAGGCAAGAATACTGGAGTGGGTGGCCATTGCCTTCTCCATAATTCAAATCTTTAAACTAATACCCTATCTTGTGCAAAGCAAGAGAGTTTACAAGTAAAGGTGCTGGCAGTTTTCAGACAAAGGGAGCAAATGTCTTTTTAAAATCTCTACAGGTGCTGGTCTAAATTTGTCAAGGAAGTGACCATAACACATAAAAATAACAAGGTTCACTGATAAAGGTGATGTGAGTGACATAAAGAATATCAGGACCTGATATTATGTCTGTATTCAAATTTAAACATATTCATTTAATTACCTCCCCGGCAGAATTAGAGGTCATTTCAAACTGTGTAAAGTGGTTGGCCCTCTCTCTTTCCCAAACTTGAGCTCCTTCTCTATAAGAAACAGATCTGGTTTCCAAATTTAAAGTTTTTATTTAAAGGAAATGTCTTTTTACTTATATAAACTTTACGGAGAATCAGTTCCAAGACCTTGAATATATTGTAGGTTTTCATATTGAAGTTCATATATAAAAGTACTAGAGCGCATATATTGCTGGTATAAATTCCCACTTGGCATCCTTTGCCTCTTTCCTTGTTGCAAAAGCTTCTATCACAGTCAGAAGTTGTGCTCTGGCTTAGAGTTCAGGCTACATACAGGTTGCTTATGGGTCCCAAGCAGAAGTCACACAGAAACAGCAGCAAAAAAGAGAGAGCAGAGCAATCAATCAGACAGAATTGAACACTGTCTAGCAACAGAACAAAATGTTGTCAACATTGTTAGACAAAAAGATGTCTAACAAAACAGAAACAAAAATGTTGCCTAACCACAGTAATGATTATGCATCCTCCCCC
>SJYV01035606.1:72055-106629 GCA_006410875.1 Neotragus pygmaeus
TGAGAGTCCCTTGGACTGCAAGGAGATCCAGCCAGACCATTCTGAAGGAGATCAGCCCTGGGATTTCTTTGGAAGGAATGAAGCTAGAGCTGAAATCCCAGTACTTTGGCCACCTCATGAGAAGAGTTGACTCAGTGGAAAAGACTCTGATGCTGGGAGGGATTGGGGGCAGGAGGAGAAGGGGACGACCGAGGATGAGATGGCTGGATGGCATCACCGACTCGATGGACGTGAGTCTGAGTGAACTCCGGGGGATGGTGATGGACAGGGAGGCCTGGCGTGCTGTGATTCATGGGGTCGCAAAGAGTCAGAGACGACTGAGCGACTGAACTGAACTGAACTGAACTGAAACAGTATATTGAAATGATAGCCTTCTTAATATCACCTCACTCCTTTTCCTCAGAGGAATGAACTTATATAATAGAATTTTGGGAAATGTTTGATTTCTCATGAATTTAGTTATTAGCTTAACCTGCTACATTTAAAACATTAAAAATATTTTCTGAGATGCCAGAGTCTTAAATTTCTCAAGAATAATAAACTAAAGACAGTGGGATAAAATGTGAAGATGATATATTTTTAAGAGATATATAATATTGGCTGATAAAACAACTCTATAAAATATTCAAAGAACATCAATAAATTAAGGCTTGTTACATTTTATGGTATTACTCTATGGTATTACTTTATGGTATTACTACACCATAAAGCAGTACACAGAGTTGTGTAAATTTGGCATATGGTCAGAGATCTAAGAGCAAGAGGAAATAATGCTTTCCAGAACCAAGAATGGGAAGATAAAACTCAAACATATGGGGAATTTTCTAAAAATTAGGTATGTAGCTGGTCAGAAATTTGAAATATTGTCTTCCCTGAAGGAAGTAATATTTTGCACAGGTAGAAGCTGCTAATTTCCAAAGAATTATGTTCACTTGCAATTTTGATAAAGTTTGATGAAGTAGAAATACGATAAATAAGAGTGAGGGGAACCTNTATGTAGCTGGTCAGAAATTTGAAATATTGTCTTCCCTGAAGGAAGTAATATTTTGCACAGGTAGAAGCTGCTAATTTCCAAAGAATTATGTTCACTTGCAATTTTGATAAAGTTTGATGAAGTAGAAATACGATAAATAAGAGTGAGGGGAACCTAATGGCTGGGACAGAAATGAAAACATGGTTCTCGCCAGAGAGGCTGATCAGCATTTCTCAGATATTTAGAAACATCATTAAGAAATGCTTGATGAGTTTCCTCTCTCCATTTTATTACTTATGATCAAAAGACAAGGCATCAGTGCAAAATGGGCTACTTATGGAAAGAAGAGATTGTGATAGAAGAGGGTTTTGTATAAAAATTTCAGTTGCAACTACTTTGCAGTGACCTTATTTCTCCTATGTTTCTCCCATTTTATGAAACAGAAAGCAATTCATACTAGTTAGAATATGTATAGCATAGCAAGTAAGAGAGAACTTTGTGTCCAAAACCCAACTCTGTCACTTGCCAGTTGTATGAACTCAGGCAAGACATTGAGATTTTTTTATGTATCAGTTTCCCCATCTATATAATGGGGGTGATAAACTATGATAAACTAACTCATAGGATTGTGATAAAATTTTAACAAATTAATATATACAAATATATAGGAACAATATGTAATAAATGTCAGTGATCATTGTGAGCACCATCATCATTGTTATATTATTATTGTCAAAAGAAGATTGCAAGATCACATATACAAACTTCCTAAATTGTTGAGAACAGGTAAGCTAAAAACATTCTAAACCTGAAGCCTTTGGTGATTGTGTAGATCGTCCCCGGATTGAAATTGTCTGCTGTGTTAGGAACTATCTATCAAAACAAAGCGTTGGTGGAGTGACCCTACAAACAGAGAAAGAAGATAGAATCTTACAGCTGGACCTAATAGCCCAAGCTCCTGGCACTGTTCCCACTTCTTAACCTTGTGTGACCTGATGGAAAAAGGATCTGGGCAAGCTGCCCCCATAGCTTTGGGGAAACTACCTCGAGATGGAACAGTTTAACTGAAAATTCCAAAACTTCCTAAAATTCCACAGCGGGATCACGTCATCCTTACCCAAAGAGCATAGTGCTGTTTTCTACCACCCAATAGATATTTATTCCATCACTGCAATCCGAGCAATGGAGCTTAAGCTGCTCTTTCTTCCCTTTTTTCAAAGGAAAAGCAATGAAGTTATTTCAAGAGTCATAACTTCTTTATTTTTTAAGTTTTTAGACTAGACCAAAGGGAAAAAAGGCTGATACACTTATATAATCAAAAATCTATTCACATCCAAAAAATGTGTGGGTCTTGTGTATATGTGTATGTGTTGTATGTATATGAAGGTTGTGTTTGTATGTATGTAAGTGGCATGTACGTACACCCACATATGTAAGAAGATATCTGTGGACAGATGCCTGGATCAATGTCTATAGAGAATAATAAGGCGGCACCCATGGTACATTTCAGTGTGTGCTTGCAAATTCACAGATGTTTGGGGGAAAGGGTGGGAAAAAATGACTTATCAGAGTTCCCAGAGAAATTTTGCTGGAGGAATGGATCTGAACCATAATAAAGGCCTAAAGAATATGATTAATTTTCAGCTTAAGAATAACCCTGGAAAGTGATTTGAAGCATTTTGAAAAGAAAGTTATTAGATAAGTTAAATAGCATAAGAAGAAAATCATATCATTAAAAAAAAGAAAAACCCAGAGAAAAACATCTGGATATGAAAAGCTGAATTGAGTGTGATAATGTACTATTTAAGAAACTAACGGGATAATGTTAATAGTAAAGACAATCTTATTAACAAGTTATTTACCACAGATCAAGAGTACTAGTCAGTGGAATAAACATGGACTCATATTCTCTTGGCTAGACTAGAATGGAGGCAAAAACATCAGAAAGAAATTTTTTTTTTCCTCCACATCTCCATTTTAATTTTCATCGTCATCTCTCTTTTTTTTTTTTTCAGAAAGAAATTTAACCAGTTTACAAATGTCATGTATAATTAACCAATGTTCTATTCTTCTTAGTATGGCTAAATATAATTACCCTAAGGGGACATCATTTTCTCCTTTAAATTATATTATTGCATTATTTTTTTCAAAATGCATTAAATATCCTTGCCCCCAGATATCAAGGCTTTTGTTTAAAGTAAATTATATAGGCTGCTGGATTTAAAAGTAAGTTTTAAACCCATCCTCCAGTTGTGCAGTTTTGATAAGCTCAGTCTTGTGAACAGGTTGTCACCTGGCTGGTTTGTTTATAGGAGCAGAACAAACACACTTCCTTATTTATCACAGAAATGACAATGCATACCACCTAAATAACTGTACTCAAATAGCATCCTAACAGCTCATCAAAAAACAAGATCCACGTGGTCTGGTGAACAACAGTACCATTGTTATCTGGGTCAAAATTGAGCTTCCACTGGGACAAACAAGTAGAAAGTACATTAAACCCATTTTAGTTACAAGTGGTTCCTTGAATATTTTACTAGCAAAACTGCCACCTGCCTTGAAACTTGAGTTTTATGACTTCATTTGTAGGTATATTCATTTAAGCACATTGTGATCTGGATCCCAGGAGAGCTGGGACCATGTGCCACTGATGATAGTAATTAAAGGAAGCAAAATATGCTGCTCAGTATCAGGCTATTATGAAAGATATTTTTAAATTATATGTTTTCTTCCTATGTTTCCAAAATAGTTCTACAATTTTTTTATTGGCAAGTCACACATATTCATATGATGTATAAATGCTTTAACTTTAAAATGGGGAAATAGATCTTAAAATTACAGAAAAAAATTAAGAAAGAAAGGAAAACATCCAGACAATACTATTATACTGTACTATTTATTATTATCTCATAAGTACTAACAATCTATTCAGCAAAATTCTAGACAGTTGCAATTTAAGACTACTAAATATATTTGTTTGTGCCTTTATTCTACCTAAGGAGAATGGAAAATATTCTGCCACACAATATCAATACAGCCCCTATATAAACTTTTTTATAATGTGTTATGATCTTAATTTGAAATATTTATTAATATAACTGGTTTTCAAGCTCCTTGAAGTCCCACTCATTTTGCACATTCATGTTTGAGTACACCAGTGGACACTCAAACAGTACTTCAGAAATTTAACTGAAATTAAATAAACAACCCAGTTTGGCTTCACTTTATTCATTTGTCTTTTTGTCCACTCATCAGGTGCTGTCAGGTATTATGCTAAGCCCTGCACATACTACAGTAAACAGTCTAATATAATCTAACAAAATAAACCAAGGGAATGACTATAGCTGTTGACTAAACAATTCACTGAAATCAAAAATGTAACAGTGAACCCAAATAACTTGACAAGATATCTTGGTAGCATTACCCACAATAATATGTTGTGTCTTCCTCAACCTGATTTACTGCTCTGTAATTGGCTTCTACTAATACACAGTCTGTACTTCTGGACTGATTTCCCCTTGGCACAGAGAGACTTTAACACTGATTCCTCCGCCCACCCCTGTCTAGTTTCTCTTATAACCAAAGACATACAGTTCCAGGTATCTGTCAGGAATTAAGGTGGCATTGTGACCTAGAAAAAGGCAAGGGTCACTGGACTGTGCTTTTTTCAAAAACTCTATTGCCAGGGAATTCCCTGGCAGATGAGTGGTTGAGACGCCATGTGGAAATTCCACTGTAGGGGGCACAGGTTTGACCTGGTCATTGCAACTGAAAACTACAGCAACAGATAAAAACAAAACAAAACAACTCTTTTGCTGTATTATGGCACTAATTGGAAATTACATAGATGATAGATAGAAAGATAAATAGATAAATCGATAGATAGAGACAGACATAAAATTCATGGTGATAGGTCTCAGCTTCAAAAAAGGAAAGTCTGCTTTTTAAGGAACCAGATCACATTGTGTTTTTCAGTGTCATAACACCAGGAACCCAGAAAAAGAAAAAGAACAGTGGGAGTAAAGCACATTGGACATGCCAATAAATGAATGATAAATTATTAAAGCATGATTGGAAATATTGCCATTTTTCATAGCTGTCACTTTAAGTATAAAAGCATCAGCACATTAAACTAGTTACTGCTTTTTCATAATTGAGACTTTAGCTCCTAGCTGTGCCCTGCAGCTTTTCATTAATCACTGGGACTGAAGTTCAAGCTCAGTGACAGCTTAGAAGGCATTAAATGGGCAAAGTATTTTCCAGGTACAGCTAGGAAAGGCCTTTTAGTCGTATAATCCATAGCTAATTGTTTTTCAAAGTCTCTAAACACAATCTACTCCTAGCGTTTCCTAGTGACAGAATTAGCTGCAAACTGGTTTTCTTTTTATCTTCCCAGGCTTTCTCTCATGAAAATCTATTGAGAGGCCTATTGTTAGCTGCATAAAACAGGTGCAGAATGACTGTGATATGTAAAACTGTAACTGATACTTAACCAAGAAAACATTTATTAGATTGCCTCTGAAACAATACTTCCTGAATGCTTATTCTAATCACACCATTTAATTTGTCATAAAGGAAACAAGATGGCATGAAACTTTGCACACAGGCCGAGTTCACTTTTCTAATGGGAAAAAAAAGACTCCATTGGATTATTTTGCAACTGAATCTTCATCCAACATGAAGTAAGACTGTGGCTTCCCACATTTATACTTGAACTCCAAGATTCCCAGCATAAGTCCTTCTGTTGCTTTGGTTCACCAATTTTTTTTTCCTTTTCTACAAAGTGTTGTACATCAAGTTTTAATGGATGTGCCAAAACATTCTTTCTTTTGTATAACAAATTATCAAGAGCATTGGGGTTCATTAATTATGTCATCTAATTGGATTGAGGCAGGTGCAAAATACCTCAGATGAAGTGGTCACTGGCAGGAAGGCCTAAGTGCAAGTTTTTCTATTAGAAACCAGCATGTCTCCAGACTCTTGGAATTACTTTGTACTTATTGATTAATGGCCATAATTTATTACAGTGCAGAAGATCTTGCATTGAGTTAAATGTGTGATTAATCAATTTTCCATCAAATTATGAACAGCCGACCAGTTGCCAGAAAGAAAATACCAAGTGCATTTTCCCATGGTGTAAATATATCAGGACTTCAGCTAATAACTGTCTATCACTTGCTTAATATTCCCTGTCACACTGATAAATGTCATCTCCACAAATGGGTCACAGGTAGTATGATGGAAAGACCACCAAACATGCTTTATAGCTCCCCTTCTTATATAATGAAAAACTCTTTGAATCCATCTCCAAACAATTTATTAATGCAAAATTCATTTCTGCCTTCAGCTTGAAATATATCATTGTTAAGTCAACAATATTATATTAAACTGATAACTGATATTGAGGAAAGAAAACCTTAGGCAAAAGGCAGATGAATTTGGGGCTTCCTGTGCACAGGAGCTCATTTTTATTTTCCGTCAAAAATTCAGACATCTGACTAATTGTTGTCAGTTCTAATCTGCTTTTAAAGTATAGCACGTCTGAGAAGCAGGAACACTAAAGAGACCTACTGATTGAAGAGAAGAACACATTTTGTTCCAAAGTTTAATTTCTCTGGTGAAATAACAGGTATTATGAGGACTCACTAAATGAATTGTCTCCTTTGGGCAAGGGCCCTTTAGTTTAATCTACATTAGGTAGATGCTACCACTTGTGTTAGTGTTAATTGCTCAGTCATGTCCGACTTTTTGCGACCCATGGACTGTAACCATCCAGGCTCCTCAGCCCATGGAATTCTCTAGACAAGGGTACTGAAGTGGGTAAGTCACCCCCTTTTCCAGAGATGCTATCTCTTAAAAAAGTACAAAAACCATACGAACATAGTGAGATAACCTAATGACATTTTAGGAAAATGAACGTGTATTAAAACCTACTGTAGAAATAAAAACTGATCATATATGTAATCATTTAGCTGCAATAAGCAAAAGCAAGCATGACAGTGATAAGTCACTGAGCCATCCCAATCCAGAAGTAGTAGTAATAATACACACAACAAGTATATATATTTTTAAAAAGCTGAACTAATACTTGGGCACTGTAAGAAGGGTCCTAAAAATGCTAGAGCAGAAGGATCTTAAACATGATCATTCTTCCTCTTCCTGAAGTAGGAAGGTAAATGAGCCCTGGGCATGAGCTTGCTGTGTGGGTCTGTCAGTAAGACACAAGATCTCTTCTTGGTGATTCTGCACACCCCCAATACCATGAGGTGGGGCTCTTCACATTAAATCATTCCCTCTTGCTCTTCTAGGACATGAACACTTGGCCAGATTCCCTGGCCAAAGTACACTCAATGGCACATCTGTAAGTTGCATCCTGGCATTCTTGAAGCTGCAGAGATAGAATTGATTCTACTCTACCTTATCTAAGATGTGAAATATTTTTTTGTATCAAGCCCATCTCTTTAGTGGGACTTCCCAGATGGTGCTAGTGTAAGGAATTTGTCCCCCAATGCAAGAGACTCAAGAGAAGATGTGTATAAGAGACAGCCTTTTATTATGGAGTTTCCTCGCTGTGGGTGGGGTTGTATCNAATATTTTTTTGTATCAAGCCCATCTCTTTAGTGGGACTTCCCAGATGGTGCTAGTGTAAGGAATTTGTCCCCCAATGCAAGAGACTCAAGAGATGTGGCTTTGATCCCTGAATTGGGAAAATCCCCTGGAGTAGGAAATGGCAACCCACTCTAGTATTCTCCCCTGGGAAATCCCATGGACAGAGAAGCCTGGTGGGCTATAGTCCATGGGGTCGCAAAGAGTCAGACGTAACTGAGCACACACACACCCCTCAGATAAAGTGCAACTTCCCTTATCTTTAAGATACTAGGCGCTACTGTAGTAATAAGAAGCCACCTGGTATAGAGCTTTGTAGACCAATTTTTCCATTGTCAGAGTCTCTTGGGCTGCATAGATCATGATGCCTCCAAACCCTTTCTTCTACAAGAGTGGTCACAACCTCATATTAAATTTAGATTCTTTAGTTTGTTTTTTTTTTTTTAATTGGATGACTAGCCCCCACCCCTCAACAAATAACTGGCATGGAACATGGCAAGAAATACGTCTGTTACACCCTTGAAACCTCTCTTTTCTACAAGAAAGCTCTCCTTCTCCTCTGCATTTTGAGTTTCTGTTAAATGCACGTGACGGGGGCTGATTCCCTTGCTATCAAGAGTTCCTAATTTCTAAACTACACATACATGTGGAATAGGAACTAAAAGCTAACTATATCAAAAAGCTCTATCTAGCACCATTCCCATTCATATATTCATTGTATAATTTGGCAAACATAGTCATGGAAATAGTTCCCCAGTCCTCTTTTTAATGCCATGCATGGGATTCATTTTAGCTGGTTCTTTATTCCCAATTTTCTCCTCCTATGTTGTATAGAATTTTTAAGTATGTCTGTGTTGGATGTTTTATGCTAGGTATTAAAATTCTGTAATTCCTTAAGCTCAAGTCGCAATCATTTTAACACCTATTAAATCTCTCCAGCTAGAAGGGATCAAACTTCCCCCTGGAAGAAGGGGGATTAGGGCTTTCCACGTGCCTTGCAAAAGCGTTATATTACTTGATCTTTTCTTAGTCCTGTGGAATTTTCAAGTTGAACCTTACTCTGACATTTATCTGAATATTTTTCTTTTGTCACACCATATTTTAAGATAGACTTCAAACCTGCCACAGAAAAGGAAGTTTCTGCTGCAGAGAGGGGAGAGAGAATAAAGAACCATATGACTGTGGTGGAGAAATTGGAACCCCTGTGTGTTGCTGGTGGGAATGTCAAATGGTGCAGCTGCTGTGGAAAATTGTCTGGTGTTTTCTCAAAAACTTAAACACAGAATTACCACTTCTGATAATTCCTCTTTTGGGTATATATCCAAAAGAATTGAAATCAGAGATCCAGATATTTGTATAGCCATGTTCATGGCAGCATTATTCACATTAACCAAAAGGTGGAAATAACCCTAGTTTTCACTGATGGGCAATTATTACTGGTGTTAATGGACTGAATGTTTGTGTCTCCCCAGAATTCATATGTTGAAACACTACCTTCAGTGTAATGGTACCGAGATGGGGCATTTGGGTGGTAATTAGAATTACATGAGGTCATGAAGGTAGAGCCCTCATGAATGAGATAGTGAATATTTCATATCTGGACTCCTAAACAGAGTCTTGAGAAAACTAACTCCCTCTCTGCCCTTATGGCACATGAGGACATAGTGAGAAGACGCTGGCCTATGCACTGGGGAGCAGGCTCTCACCAGACACTGAATCTGTTGGTGCCTTGACCTTGGACTTTGCAGTCTCTGATTTGTTATTTAGTCACTAAGTCAGGCTTCCTGATAGCTCAGTTGGTAAAGAATCCACCTGCGATGCAGGAGATCCCAGTTCGATTCCTAAGTGGGGAAGATCTGCAGGAGAAGGGAAAGGCTGCTGCTGCTAAGTCACTTCAGTTGTGTCCAACTCTGTGTGACTGCATAGACGGCAGCCCACCAGGCTCCCCCGTCCATGGGATTCTCCAGGCAAGAGGACTGGAGTGGGGTGCCATTGCCTTCTCCAAAGGGATAGGCTACCCACTCCCATATTTTTGGGCTTCCCTTGTGGCTCAGCTTGTAAAGAATCTGCCTGTGATGCCAAGGGAGACCTGGGTTCAATCCCTGGATTGGGAAGATCCCCTGGAGAAGGGAAAGGCTACCCACTCCAGTATTCTGGCCTGGAGAATTCCATGGACTGTGTAGTCTGCGAGGTCACAAAGAGTCAGACTGAGTGACTTTCACTTTCACTCACTAAGTCATGTTTAACTCTTTGAAACCCCATGGACTATAGCCCCCACCAGGTTCTTCTATCCATGGGATTTTCCAGGCAAGAATACTGAAGTGGGTTGCCATTTCCTTCTCCAGGGGATCTTCCTGGCCTAGGGATCGAACCTATGTCTTAGAAGGTAGATTCTTCACCACCAAGCCATTGGGGAAGCCCACAATCTCAGTTACTGAGAAATAATCCTTGTTGTTTATAAACCACCTGGTCAATCGTATTTTGTAGTAGCAGCCTGAAGTGACCAAGATAACTTGCTTCCAAATGATAGTGGCAGTGTTGGAACAAAGGTCAAGGATTGTTGCCAGATCTTTCAATTTTTCAATAAAAGTCAAAACCCATAGATATTTCTGAGAAAATTTCCAATGCTGGAAAATAGTGCAAAAAAACCACACCACACCTTTAAAATATTGTGCATTTTTAGCCTGGTGACAAATTCATCCTTTGAGTTATCAGTTCATCCCTTCTACTTCAAGGGATCAAGCCAAATCCTCTACCATTATTATTCCTTTCCTAGTGCATACTGGTTAGAAATCCTCTCTCCCATCTCTGAATTCAGACATACATTGTATCTGTTCATACACTTACCAGACATTACCTTTCTTTAAAGTATGTGCAAGTTTGTGTATATTTTTGACTACTTTAATCCTTTTTGAAAATTGAAGACAACTGTTCATCCTATGCATTGTACAGTATCTTCTATCTGTTATCTGCTAAATCAACACTTGCTATATGTATGAATGTGTGAATTGATGAAGGTAAGCTAAAGGAGGTGATGACCTCAAAGAACAGCCTGCATTATTCTAGAAGTACATTTCCAAAGTTCAAATTAACTTGTAATGATAAGCTGTACATTTATTTATATGCAAAGGTTATGGCTTCTTTTTTTTTAATCTTTGCAGCTCTCTCTCTTCCATGTACTAAAGTGCTAAGATATATTAACTCTTTTAGTCCTAATTCATTATAGCATGTGTGCATGTGTGCTCAGCTATATCTGACTCTGCAACCCGATGAAATGTAGCCCATAAGGTTCCTCTGTCCATGGAATTTCCCAGGCAAGAATACCAAAGTGGTTTGCCATTTCCTTCTCCAGGGGATCTTCCTGACTCAGGGATTGAACCCTCACCCTCTATGTCTCCTGAATTAGCAGGCAAATTCTTTACCACTGTGCCACCTGGGAAGCCCCAATTCATTATTAAAGTGCCTCAAATTCTACATTTTCATTAATTCGATTCTCATACAAATGCTCTGATTANGATCTTCCTGACTCAGGGATCGAACCCTCACCCTCTATGTCTCCTGAATTAGCAGGCAAATTCTTTACCACTGTGCCACCTGGGAAGCCCCAATTCATTATTAAAGTGCCTCAAATTCTACATTTTCATTAATTCGATTCTCATACAAATGCTCTGATTAACGCGCTGTTATTGCTCCTAATTACAAATGAAGAAACTAAGAGGTAAACTCTTGCCTGCAATCACACAGAGAGGATGGCAGCACCAGAACTGGATACTAGGTAGAGGCCTCCACACCACATCATGCTTTTTCCTGTAACATTCCTGGAAGGAAACTTCTGACAAGGACTGCCTCTCAGCCTGGAAAATGGGGAGGGTTATGAGGATAAAGACTTCAATGACTATCACTCTTTTCAACTAAAATGTTTCTGTCTTTTGCTCTTATTTCTATTTCTATTTTCTTCTGTTCTTTTAACAGAAAAGAGATGCAAGTCAAATCATGGTTGGAGGGAAAAAAAATAGGTGATCGTCAATCTAAGAGTTCAGCAAAAATAAAGGAAAACATTCTGTGAAAATCAATTTGCTATATCAGGAATTTACAGTGGAGTGCTGCATTTCTTACTAACAGTTGCAAATTATATATAAATCCTTTATATGTGTAAAGTCTACAATAAATATATGCACACACACACACACACACACACACATGGGCTTCCCTGGTGGGCTCAGCAGTAAAGAATCCACTTGTAATACAGGAGATGTGGGTTCTATCCCTAGGTCAAGAAGATCCCCTGGAGGAGAGCATGGCAACCTCCTCCAGCGTTCTTGCCTGGAGAATCTTATGAACAGAGGAGCCTAGTGGGCTGCCACCCACAGGGTCACAAATAGTTGGACATGGTTGGACTGAGCAGTAGCCACGGTAGCAGAAGTAGCAAATATCATTGCATTGGAGAAACTGTGGACATAGTTGAGGTCTGGCTAAGGGGAAACTAATTTGAGGACACATTTACTTTGGCTTAGTAAAAGAGGTTTGCAGTCATTTCCCTGTGTAGCTAAGTTACTGTAAGCTATACACTTTTAGGAAAGTTTAATATAAATATTTCAACTACCTACTCAGCTAACTTAGGACAAGGATACAAAAGTACAGGATCAGAGACTGTATTGTGATCTGAATATATCCTGTGGTGCCCAGTGATGAAAATACATGGAAACAAAAGCCAGCAGTTAGTCTGTGGAACAAAAGCCAGCAGTTAGTCTGTGGAAAATTCCTCAGATTATCAGGTATGAAAATTATTAGCAGATAATTAAAATATCCTTGACATACTGTAAAATCCAAAATTTTCTCTCATCAAGATCACACACAATATTTGAGGGTTTACAATTAGAAATACATCATACTTTAAGAAATAAAAAAAAAGTACTTGATTTAGAAAGCAACTTTTTAAAATAGGAGTGGAGTGGAACAACAATCTGTAAAGGAAGCCCCTTGCAGCATATTTTCCTTTTCTTTCTTGATGGAAATGGCATATTTAATAAATCTAGAATTCAGCATTTTAACTGCATTTGGAAATATTTGGAGTGTTTGAATAAAACAACTGAAAAATTATAATTATCTGACGGTATATAAAGGTTACCTTCTTTTGCTCACTTTAAATTTATCTAAGTAAAAAACTGAGAAAAGTCAGATAAAAATAAGTGAAAAATAAGATCAAGGTAAAAAGTTGAGCAACAAAATAATATAAATCAATAGCTACTATTAATGAAATTTCTATCAGGTCATAACAAAAGCAGTAATTCATTCGGAAGAGATGCAATTGAGATAGATACATTTCAACTATACTCAAAATCATTGTCACTGAAAAGAACTGTAGACTGATAAAGAGCGACTAGGAAAGCTATAATGTGGGTGATGGTGTATCGGAAAGAACAATATCCTAGGACTTAATAAACATGGATTTTAGCCGAGTTCATTCTTAACCAGTGGTGACACTGGGCTATTTGTGGTTCCTCACTGCTAAAAAGGCCACGCAGTTAGGCCAAAAGCCAATCTGAGTGATTCTCGAGTTCTCTCTCACTCTTTCTCAGTCAACTCTGATATCTGTCATAAAGAATAAGTTACCATTTTACCCCTCCAGGGTGCATAATTTCTACAAATTAATGTTGAATATATTCTTCAAATATTGCATGGCTAATGCACTGACCAATCTAAATTCTTTTAATACCGACTAGAGTTCTTGCCCTTGAGGAATCTGTCTTCCCCCATTCTGTGCCCATGCACCTCAGGCCCCAGAACACTTTCTGATGTCTCCTAATAGCATGGCCTAGGGCATCCTTCTGTCCTCTGTCTACCAAACTCTGCCTCAGTAATGTCAAATGTTCAAGTTGGGCAAATGGATTGGAAATTCAGTGTTCACTTCCCAGACTGTGCTGGCAGTGGTAAAGCATTAGAGAAATGGTATTTCTTACGGATATAATCTGAGACATCGCTTAAAAAGGACTGGCTTGATGTGTTTCAAGCCAGCAGGTACTTAACCAAAAAGCTTTTACACATTTTATCCACAACTTGGATGATGAAACAGGGATCCTATTTATCCATTTTAAGGATGAAATCCTGGAAGGAGGTGTTGCTCAACCTTTGGAAAATTTGATTAAAATTCAAGCAAATATAAATAATTTGGAAAAATAATCAGGAAAGGTTGAGATATCTGAGACATACATTGAATAGTACAATTCTAAATTAAATTATTGAAATATCAAGTAAAAGCATATTGTGCATTGTTGTGAATAAATTTTAAGGGTCTAGAATAGGGCTACAAATTGAACAAGAAACAGCTATAATTTCAACTTGGCTTTTTTATGTCCTAAAAGTCATTTTGAATCTTGCTGAATTTGTATACACACACACACACACACGTTAAAAATATATATATATACAGTTTAAAACTTGATAATTTTATACTTGAAATTATAGAATAAATTTGAAAACAGTTAAACAGCAACAGTATCACCTGTAGTAATTTTTGTTAAACTTCCCCATGTGCTGAATATTACTCTAGAGATATATTTGGTTATTGAGTGCACAATTAAGAGAAAAAAGATAACCTGGAGACAATTCAAAACAAAACAGTGACCCTGGTCAAAGAATTAGAATTAGGTGACCATAAAAAGAAATCTTAACAGGAATTAAAATTTTCAAACTGAAAAATAAGATGCCTGAAAAATAACATGGTAAGGATTTTGACATTTATAAAATATGTCTAAGATTCTTTCTGTTGAAACTATGAATAGAAAAAAATAGTTTTGTAAATGGAGTTTGGACCAAAGGATGCTATTTGTAACCATCCACTTATAATCTCAGCTATAAATTCAAGGGGCAGAGTACAAGGTAGAAAATTTAGCTGCCCAGGTCTAAAAATAGCACCCCCTGCTTCTCCTTCTAGGACCAAAGCTGCCTTAGGTTCTCCTGTCTCTCACTATCTTCTTTTAAATGCAAATGATTTGGGAGGGGTTGTCCTTAATTCACTCATTTTACCTAGCAGTTAATATCATAGCAACTAGAAAACAACCTTAAAAATATAACTGGGTGAGCATTTCAGTGAGTATTTAGCCCTCCTGTAGCTGAATTATACCTGTAGGAAGGAAAGGAATATTTGTCAGAAAAGAACAATGTATCTAAACTGCTGCTCCTCATTCTCAGTCTCCTTTTGGTGTGCATGCCAAAGGTCATCAACCCCTGACCTGGCCTAACTCTTGAATTTGGTATGAAATGATGAAAGAAGGTTTAAAGAACTTGTCACAAATTCCAAATTCTGTGATGCACTTTCATTTGTAATGTTCCAGGGTTGGTAGGAAGGGTGGAAAGTGAATGATTTGAAAATAGTCTGATCTCTTTAACTAAAATTAGTTTCTGGCAAGAGCTTTCAGCAACATTGGCCTACATTTTCCAGAACTATTGTTCATGTGCTTTTGCCTAAGTGTGTTTGTGTGGTTTCCAAAGTCAGGAGCTGGCCATAAAGGGAAATGAGAAAAGCTGTGACTAAACGAAGGAGAAAATAAAATCCATATGACTAAAATTCTAGTGCAGAAACTTCATTAATCATTACTTGGAGAATGTAATACTCCTCTGTGAGGATTCATGGAAAACTTGGTTTTGCGTCTCTAACATACACTATTTAAAACTGCCTCCTAGCCAAGAAGAGTTGGCATCCACCCATGCAAATGAGCTATCATTACTCAAGGGGGGTGTAGAGAACTTTGCTCTAGGTGTTTGCTGCTTTTCTTGTTTGATATCTATTAAAATTTGGTTTCTGTACTCCCAATGTGGTTATGCACTGTAAACTTTTAGTTTTAGGCAACTACCTCCCTCCAGTAGCAAAGATGGAAATAGGCAGGCATACTTCTTATAGTCATATCATATACATAGTTATCAAATCTCTTGAAAGAATCATCAAAAAGTGGAGAGTATGAGTTACTACTGCCCTGGGATGACTGAATATTGCAGACTGTCCATTCGAGTGAAAAATTACTGAGCACAATACACTCCAATAGTGTAACTATCAGATCAACTTCACTTTGAAGCAGTGCATTGACACAAACCACACACATATATTCATTCTGACTGAGGAAACAAGGATACAGTAATTCAGCAAAACATATTTTTGAAAACTTACTAGACCAAAACAGACAGATTGGTCATGGAATCTGTATTGCAGAACAGTGATTTTCTATGCTTCGTATCCCAATAAACCTTAACAAAATGATAACTTTTCTCACTCTTCCTACAAAGTACAATATTTGTACTTCCTACAAAGTACAATATTTCTAATATTTGTCATGAACTCTAATATTCTGAGAATATTTCAGTTTTTGTATTTGCCCTTTATTTTAAGCCTGTAAAATCTTTTAAAGTGAGAAAGTAGGAAGGAAGGAAGGAGGGTTTGGAAACAAGAAATCATGATATAAGATCTGTGGAAAAATAAGTAAGTGCTTTCTCTCTATTAATAAAATCTTTTTCTCTCTTTCTTTCTTTCTTTTTTCCTCCCTCCCTTCCTTTTTCCTTTCATTCCTTTTTTTTTCCTTCTTTCTTTCTAGCTAAGAAGTTGGGAATTTGTATCTGCCTTTTTCACTGTTGTATTTCCAATGTTCAGAACAGTATTGGGCAGACAGTAGGTGATCTGAGAACATGTGTTCAATGAATGAATGATGCTTTTCTCTGAATATACATTCAATGAGTATTTTCCAAAGTTATCACTTCTTGATGTTAAAAGAAAGCAATTGATAATATCTACTGAAAACAATCTTTTGTTCTCTTCTACCCAGGAAATAATCTTAACAGAGTACAGAAATTCCAGAGGAATATACAAGTACAGGTAAGAGACAAAAGCAATAACCTCTCCAGATCCGTATTGCTCCACTTCCCAGAGACTCAAACCAGTTCAAAAATTAGTTGTGTAACAGTGTTGCTGTCTTCATTAAATTGGTCTCCACAAACATTATTAAACATCTCTGTGTATATGAGGGCTTCCCTGATGGCTCAGTTGGTAAAGAATCTATAGGAGACCCCAGTTCGATTCCAGGGTCAGGAAGATTTGCTGGAGAAGGGCTAGGGTATCTACTCCAGTATTCTTGAGTTTCCTTGTGGCTCAGCAGGTAAAGAATCCACCTGCAGTGTGGGAGACCTGGGTTGGGAAGATCCCCTGGAAAAGGGAAAGGCTACCCACTCCATAATACTGTATAGTCCATAGGGTTACAAAGAGTCAGACATGACTGAGCGATTTTCACGTGTGTGTATGAAACTATGCTGTGAGCCCTGTGCTCTGGTGACTAAGGCATAGACCTTATATTCTAATTACTCAGAGTCTGGTAAAGGAGAAGATATATAAACAAGTAATTACAATACAGTGGACAAAGTACAATAATAGAAGAAATTAATCTTATTTGGCGGACCTGGTAGGCAGGGCAGATTTCTTAGAGGATCTTTGGACAGATGTTGCAGAAGACATTTTGACTGTTTGAATGTAAAATCGGAGCTTGCTAAACAGACAAGTTCAGAGAGGCCCTTCCAGACAGAAAGCAGCACAGGCAGTAGTGTGACGGTAAGAAGCTGCCTAACACATTTGGGAAAAAATAAGTCAATTCTGTGAGGAGTTGAATGCGGAAAGATAAACAGATGTGAACTCTAAAGGGGATGGAAAACAGAAAGTTTTAATAAATAAGGTCAATACCGAAATCATATTGCAGCCAAAGATGGAGAAGCTCTATACAGTCAGCAAAAACAAGACAGGGAGCTGACTATGGTTCAGATCATGAACTCCTTCTTGCCAAATTTAGGGTTAAAATGAAGAAAGTAGGGAAAACCACTAGACCATTCAGGTATGATCTAAATCTAATCTCTTACTATAAAGTGCAAGTGACAAATAGATTCAAGGGACTAGATCTGATCTGATAGACAGAGTGTCTGAAGAACTATGGATGGAGGATTGTGACACTGTACAGGAGGCAGGGATCAAGGCCATCCCCAAGAAAAAGAAATGCAAAAAGGCATAATGGTTGTCTGAGGAGGCCATACAAATAGCTATGAAAAGAAGAGAACCTTAAAGGCAAAGGAGAAAAGGAAGTATATATCATTTGAATGCAGAGTTCCAAAGAATAGCAAGGAGAGATAAGAAAGCTTCTTCAGCAAGCAATGCAAAGAAATAGAGGAAAACAATTCAATGGGAAAGACTAGAATCTTTTCAAGAAAATTAGAGACACCAAGGGAACATTTCATGCAAAGATGAGCACAATAAGGACAGAAATGGTACAGACCTAACAGAAGCAGATGATATTAAGAAGAGGTGGCAAGAATACATAGAAGAACTGGACAAAGAAGATTCTCATGACCCAGATAATCATAATGGTGTGATCACTTACCTAGAGTCAGATATCCTAGAATGCGAAGTCAAGTGGACCTTAGAAAGCATCACTACAAACAAAGTTAGTGGAGGTGATGGAATTCCAGTGGGGCTGTTTCAAATCCTGAAAGATGATGCTGTGAAAGTGCTACACTCAATATGCCAGCACATTTGGAAAACTCAGCAGTGGCCACAGGACTGGAAAAAGGTCAGTTTTCATTCCAATCCCAAAGAAAGGCAAGGCCAAAGAATGCTCAAACTACCACACAATTGCACTCATCTCACACGCTAGCAAAGTAACGCTCAAAATTCTCCAAGGCAGGCTTCAACAGTATGTGAACTATAACTTCCAGATGTTCAAACTGGATTTAGAAAAGGCAGAGGAACCAGAGATCAAATTGCCAACATTCACTGGATCCTCGAAAAAGCAAAAGAGTTCCAGAAAAATGTCTACTTCTGCTTTATGTACTACACCAAAGCCTTTGACTGTGTGGATCACAACAAGCTGCGGAAAATTCTTAAAGTGATGGGAATACCAGACCTCCAGACCTGTCTCCTGAGGAATCTGTATGCAGGTCAATAAGCAACAGTTAAAACCAGACATGAACAATGGACTGGTTCAAAATTGGGAAAACAGTATGTCAAGGCTATATATTGTCACCCTGTTTATTCAACTTACATGCAGGGTACATCATGCGAAATGCCAGGCTGGATGAAGCACAAGCTGGAATCAAGATTGCCAGGAGAAATGTCAATAACCTCAGATATGCAGATGACACTACCCTTATGGCAGAAAGTGAAGAAGAACTAAAGAGACCATTGATGAAATTGAAAGAGGAGAGTGAAAAAGCTGGCTTATAGCTCAATGCTCAAAAAACTAAGATCATGGCACCCAGTCCCATCACTTCATGGCAAATAGATGGGAAAACAATGGAAACAGTGAGAGACTTAATTTTTTTGGTAAGGGTTGGGGGCTCCAAAATCACTGCAGATGGTGACTGTAGCCATAAAATTAAAAGATGCTTGCTCCTTGAAAGAAGCTATGACCAACCTCGACAGCATATTAAAAAGCAGAGACATTACTTTGCTGACAAAAGTCTGTCTAGTCAAAGCTATGGTTTTTCCAGCAGTCATGTATGGATGTGAGAGTTGGATTGTGAAGAAAGCTGAGAGCCGAAGAATTGAGGCTTTTGAACTCTGGTGTTGGAGAATACTCTTAAAAGTTCCTTGGACTGCAAGGAGATCCGACTAGTCCATCCTAAAGGAAATCAGTCCTCAATATTCATTGGAAGGACTCATGCTGAAGCTCTAATACTTTGGCCACCTGATCTGAAGAACTGACTAAAGGCAGGAGAAGGGGACGACAGAGGATGAGATGGTTGCATGGCATTACCAACTCGATGGACATGAGTTTGAGTAAGCTCCAGGAGTTGGTGGTGGACAGGGAAGCCTGGTGTGCTGCAGCCAATGGGGTGGCAAAAAGTCGAACATGACTGAGAGACAGAACTATCTGAATGAATAAATAAGGGCTTAAAGTGACTTGTATTTAGGAAAGATAACCCTAACAGTAGAGAACAGATTTTAATAGAGCATGACCAAGGAACGTAATACAGAAAAAGGAACAGTTTTAGGAGCGTGAGAGCTCAGGTATCTGTGAATAGTTAGGTGAACGTTATTATATTCTACAGTTCTGAGAGAAAGAGAATTTTCTGAGCTAAAAATGCAGATTGAGGGGTATTTGTTCTATAAGTGGTCATTAAAGCCATGGCAGGCTGTGGTAGATGGGGTCTCAAGGAGTCGGACAGAACTGAGTGACTAAGCATGCATGCACACATATGACAAACTTATGATACGAAAAGGCTAGAGAATTTAGAGAAACGGAAAGGATAATGAGAAAAAGAACCCAAGAAAAGAAAAAGAGAAATAATGGGCATAGACATATGAGAAGAACCAGGATATTATTTATTTATATTATATCCACCTTCCTTGTTTCCGCAGTTTGAAATCTTCAGAAAGTAAGCATATGTGTAATAGAGAAGAACAAATCTGACTCCACATTATATCTGTTCCATTGCCTGTGCTTGGGGCTTCCCCAGTGGCTCAGCAGTAAAGAATCCACCTGCAAACAGGAGACGCAGAAGACACAGGTTTGCGCCCTGGGTCAGGAAGATCCCCTGGAGGAGGAAATGGCACCCCACTCCAGTATTCTTGCCTGAAAATCCCCATGGACAGTGGAGCCTGGTGGCCTGCAGTCCAAAGGGTTGCAAAGAGACACAACTGAGCTTAATAAGGCTGGCTCTGCACGTTTGTAAAAGAATGCTGCCTATAGCCTGAAAGATACAGGATTGCCATTTCTCAGAGCTTTGACCTTTAAAAGTCCATTCATAATAAGATAGAAGTTGTGGAACAGAGGATAACATTTGTTTTATTGGAGGTTTACAGGAACAACCTGACCTGGCCAAGGTGGACAACTACAAGAACAAAGAATTGCGACACCTAGAAGTTTGCAATAACTAACCCTGCTCCTCCAGCACCTTTCATTTAAAAGTGCTTTGCTGAAACCCTTTTCAGCGGATTTTTGAGCACAAGTCATCCATCTTGCATGGCCCTGAAATAACATTTCTCTGCTCCAAACTCAGATGTTTTGGTATTGCTTGGCCGCACTATGTGGCAGGTACATGAACTTGCATTCAGTAACGTTTTATATAGTTAGATATCTTGATTGTTCAGACTAGAAGTGTAAAACAAAAATTAACTTTCTTAGAGGGAATGAAATATTTTTGCCATTGAGTCTGGTGCCCACTGGTTCCAAATTTTATGTATAGGCAAATTTTTTTTAATACCCTTGACATTTGTATACTGTTTTACTATATATAAAGTTTTTTTTCCACATTTTTATTATTTCTTACAACAAGCCTTTAAGAAAGAACTTATTTTCAAATGGAGAAACTCAAAGTTCGAAGTTCAAGTAACCAATCCAAGAAAAGTTCCCAGTCCTTCTGACTGAGCCCATGTTGAGTTTACCAATATTACACTCAGAGTCCAAGGAATAAAAAACTTTCATTCATCCAAAACAACTTGACTTGTTAAAAAAAAAAAAAAAAGCTCATTTGCATGCTGGCAACTCCATGCCTTGTTTAAATTGCATGTTTATGGTTCAGTCTTTTAGCATAGACAATAACTTTTCAGCAGAAGTGACACTTGTCCAATAACACAATATACTACAAGGTTTAAGGGGGCCTGCTGAAGACTCACCATAGTATTACAAAGACCCTTGACCCTTTAAAATTTCAAAGAAATTTTAGACTCAAGTGAAGTGTCAGTTTGACCCAGAAGTCTTAGTAAAGCAGAGTAAAATACTTGACAGGGCACTATCATGAAATTCTCACGTGAATCTGTGGTCAATCAGTTTGCAAGGTATGGAGAAATAACAATTTTTTCTTCCACTGAAGAGGAAAGCCCACATTTCTGAGGCTGTTTGTCATGTCCCATTTTCTAACTATTCTACCTTTAAGACTGCCAAAGCCATGATCTCAGTGGCTAGTCCTGAAGTCTATAAAAGAAATGCTCCCATGACAGAACCCACAGATTCTGGAGTCACCCATTCCTCCAGACTTTCAGCCTAATAGACTCCAGTATCCCTTGCTGTGTGACTCAACATCTGACTGACCACAGACAGCTTCTGGTTTCAACTTTGTTACTATCATTTTGGTGCCGACAGCTCTTCGGTAAGCAACCCAAAATCAGCTCTGCCATCTGAAGCCTCTGGAATCAGCCCAGAAATCTGGAGAGCATGGAGAGCAGAGGGAGCCAAACCAGGCCACTGTAGTCAGGACACCACCCTTACCCTTCACTGGCATAATTCTAATTTGGTTAGGAATTTTTTAACACTTCTGTGCCACTAGATAGTTGTTTTAAAGGCAAATGTCCATTTTTTAAATGTAATCTAGACTCTGAAATCACAGATCACTTTAACAGAACAAATACAAGAATTCTATTCGCATTACAATAAAAATGAGTGTATATGTGTGTTTAGTTAAAGATGCAATCTTCTGAGCATTGAAAGAAAACATTTTTTACATCAATTACTTGCATTTACTTTTAAAATCAACTTTTAAGTTTCCAAATGGATGTGAACATTTTTTTTTTTTTGGTGTAAAATAACACATCAGATTCATTTAATAAAGTCAGTTCAGTAACTGTGTGTCTTACCAATATCTCCAAAGACATCTTTTTACAAAAGGCAATGGGTTTAGAAAAAAATCCATTGTTTCAAAGAGAAATAGTCTCTTAAACCCTGGTAAGTATCAATTACTATTCATACTACTGTCTAAACAGAAAGAAATTTCTTGACTCAGAAAGCTTCAGTTAGAAAGTATTATGTGCTACTACACATGGAATGTTTGAGCCAAATCTTCTATATCAAATACACTGTCATTTAACAGCTTTTATTGGAAGAATCTTTTACCATTAAGACAGTATTTAAGACTGTATTATAATTATACAGAAAATTTGTATTCAGCCTGGAAAATTTTTACGTTCTCTGTAATCCACCATTTTAATAGAAATATTTCCTCTAGCAATTATCTCTTCTCATTGTTTCTATATGTATTAAAATTTTCTAAAGCTTAAAATTATAGTAGAGGATGAAATAAAAAGCACTATCAATATCTAATGATTTGAAAATGACCTTATATTTTAAACTAATTTTCCTAGCTCTGCATTAATTATCATGTGCAATTACAGCTGTAGATATGGCTAGAATGCCTGCTAGTGTCCACAGCAGGATAAGACAAGAAGAAAATCTATGAATTCTTCTCCTGTTTACACTTCAGTTTCAAAGTTTAAATGTTTATTTAAGCTATTTATGTGTTGATCAGAGATGTTCCTATATGATAGTGTGGATTAGTTTTCTTCTTGATATAAGTGCATGAAAATCAAATATGCACAAGGAAGTCATGTTTTCATTTATCATATGGCAATGAACATTACAGAGCCTATTGAATAAATAAATAATTCAAACCATTCCACTTAAAATACATGTATGACCTGTCTACATTGTCCAAGACTATACTACCTTTGTAAAGCTTAAATCTAGTAGGTAAACCTGACATACACACACACACACACACACACACACACACACACACACACACACAGAGTCAGGCTTGTAAAGGATGTGATCAAGGGCAAAGACACTACACTTTGCCCCAAATGTAGGCAGGGCTGATCCTCCATGGGCAGGCACCAGCATGGCGGTTCCATTTGTTTAAATGGTATAACATTTTCATAATGGAGTATCCTCCTTTGACTTAAGCTGCTGAAACCCCTCCCCCAACTTTTCCAATGTTTAGAAACAATAGGGTTGAAGTTGATCCAGCAGGAGACTTTTCAAGCTGCACGTTTTTCTAGTGGACTGGTGCCTGGTGGTTGGAAGCCAGCTGCCCACTAGTATGATCTCTTGAGAACCCATTCTGAAAATAAGGTGTAGGTATTCACCAATAAGAGAGCTGAATTGGAAGCAAATCAAAAATAAATATATTGGAATATCATCTGAAAACTAGTACCTAAGGCTAGGATCAAAACTTCAAATGCTATAGGAGTTAAACAAATAAAATAGATCAGGACTGGAGGCTATGTGCCCTACAGAATTTCCTGCTCTTCAGCTCAGCATTAGAAAGTCATCTAATTTTTCAGGCAACACTAGAAATTTGTATCTGTATGTGAAATCTATTAATTTCTAAATATTCACAATTAATTAAAGAAAAATCAAAACACGAATTAATCTACATATGTCTATGAGTATGATTCATCTTGAAGTCCATTAGCTTGCAGCTTCAGATTTGAAATTTTCACTCTTCTCTGGTGAGGTGTGAACCTGTGCTTTCTTTTTTGACTTAAATAGTGCAAGTAGAAAAATCAGTGCTTATGGCTGTTGTCATTTCATCAGTTCACAACTATACAAAATGCTGTAGACTTGTATACCCTGGATGTAATCAGATGGGTTGAACTCATCTTACAAATCCAAATAGTTGGCATTCATGCAGCCAAGAAAAAAGCATAATGTTTTAAGTTTAGAGATTATAAGCTTATTCCTTCGCCCATCCATTTTTAAATATCTGCAGTGTATATTATTCTATAAAAACATAAATTGGTGTTCATTTTGCCTCTGATTTAATGAAACTCTGATATAAACTGTGGTCTAGGATTTTTACCTAAAAAATCTGGGCAATACTTTTTAAAATATATACTAAAAGCATGATTAAACACAATGGAAACAAAGCATACATGCCCACTTCCTTGTTTATACAAAATGAAGAGAAGAACAGGGCATCACTTCCCAAAGAGAGGCTTAGGAAAAATCAGGATTTAGTGCAGAATTTAGAAGTACCTAGCACTTCCCTGGAATTTTTCCTACCCAGTAGTGAGGAAATAGTGATTCCTAAGAACTGCTTAGAAGAATCACAGTCTGATACTTTAAGAAGTCTCTATCGCTGAACATAAATTAAATATTTTGGGAGTGGGGGAAGAATGTAGTGAGTTACATTTCAGAACTTCTGGACTCACAGATAGTATGAATATGACTATGAATTTGAGTACGAATCTGAGTATGAACTTGAGGTTGAGTATGAGTATGAGTTTGAGTGGCTTCCCAGGTGGTATTAATGGTAAAGAATCTACCTGCCAAAGCACGAGACATGAGACGCGAGTTCAATCCTTTGGTCAGGAAGATCCCCTGGAGGAGGGTATGGCAAACCACTCCAGTATTCTGCAGCAATTCTCTTGCCTTGAGAATTCAATGGACAGAGGGGCCTGGCAGGCTACAGTCCATAGAGTCGAAAAGTAGGACATGACTGAAGCGACTTAGTGCACACACACACATAAGTTTGAGTCTGAGTTTCAGTTTAAGTGTGGGGTAAGCAAATGATTGGAGAGGGAAATGGCACCCCACTCCAGTATTCTTGCCTGGAGAATCCCATGGACGGAAGAGCTTGGTGGGCTACAGTCCACGGGTAGCAAAGAGTTGGACATGACTGAGCGACTTCACTTTCACTTTCAAGCAAATGATGCCAGAGTTCAGGCATCAGAAAGACCTGTCATGTACTAGCTGAATGACTTAGAGCAAGCTGTTTAACCCCTCTAAAGGTCAATTTGANAGCAAAGAGTTGGACATGACTGAGCGACTTCACTTTCACTTTCAAGCAAATGATGCCAGAGTTCAGGCATCAGAAAGACCTGTCATGTACTAGCTGAATGACTTAGAGCAAGCTGTTTAACCCCTCTAAAGGTCAATTTGATTTGTAAAGTAGGAATACAAATGTCTACTGAAAAAGTTACAAGGATCAAATGAGGTTACAAAGGATTTACCAAGAACTAAATATATTCAGCATGATGTCTAGACCACACTAATTTCTTGATACTTCACCCACTCAACACACAGACAACAAAACCCACAATTTTTTGCAGCCAAGAAGGAATCAAGATATTAGAAACAAGTTTGCCAGTGAGCAGACAGAGAAGATTAGCTCTCCTGCCCATGCAGCTGGTCCATTACCAAGAAATCTACTTTTTGGGAACGGAAGACCCTTTAGAAGTTAAAGGGGATCCCTACCATCCTCCCTTATCTCTTCCTCATTTTCTCTTCCCCTTCCCCCTCCTCTAGATCATTAAAGTGTCTAGAAGGAATAATGTCCTTTATCAACTAATAGCTAATAACTAACAATTAATAACTCAGCAGAGATTTATTTTGTGACCATAGTAGAGTGACAAAAAGTACCTGAGGATAGGATGTAACATATCCTCTAAGGAGGCTCCTGAATGAACAATGAATAAATGGATGAAGGACCTGAGGCTGGACAGGCATCCCTGGATGGGCAAAAAGGGAAGACTTAGAGATTTTAGCAAAGCCAAAGACTTGAGACCAGTCCTATATGAGCAGCAGGTATCGTTATGATTAACAGGAGCTGTTTTTTATTGCTGGCTGATTCTGTTCCAATTACTGTGTAATGGGCATTTATAACAATGATTTCTTTAATCCCTGTACTTGACTCTAGAAAGATACTATTATCCCCATTTGACGGATGTGGAAATGGGAACTAAGGGAAAGGAATGGATGCTGCATTCCACAGCATGTCAGAACCGAGATGTAAGTCAAGTTCTAATCTAATTTCAGAGCCTGCGTTCTTAACCAATTCTGTATACTGTCTCCCTTCCAAAGAAAGAGAATATACCTCTAGTCTGATAATATAAGGTATCCAAGCAGCTTCTTCCATCAAAAGCATGGAAGCTAGTCAAGAGTAGTGCTTGATGGAGGAGAAGAAAGAACCTATGCATTTTGGTTTGGGAGAAACAACCATGAGAGAAGGAAGAAAGGAAAAGAGGCAGCAGTCTTGGATAGACAAGAAAAGTGGGAGAGGTGAGAAAGAAATTGTCAAAGCAAAGTGGGAGAGGGAAGGAGAATGATAGAGAATGCTTTTGTCCTTGGAGAGTAGAAGTGTTAACAGAGCAACCTGGGGAGGTGGGCAAGTGATAATGGAGAGAACATGATAAGACGGAGTGTGATGGCGACAGTAAAGAGATGCGGTTAACATTGCTCCAACCAGGAGCTGTGCTAACGAGCTCTGTTGAAGCTACTACCAAACAGCTGTTCAGAGACCTTTGGCAGTTTCAGAATTGCTCTGCAACCCCTAGGGGCACCCAGCCCCAATTCCTGAATCACAAGGTTAGAGGATCCATTCAGTTAGTTCTTTTTCATTTTCTTATCTCAATCAGCCTGCTGAAGAAAGATTGGTTTGGAGGGAATATACTTGTCCTTTGAGAAATGGAATTAAGATACGTTTCTTTCCAACTATATTGAAAACTAAAATGGAAAAAGTGTTCTTCTGTGTGTGAAGTTGCTTTTCCTATATATTTAGAATTTCTTCTTCTTTTTAAAATTGGGGTATATTTGGACTTCCCTGGCTCAGACGGTAAAGCGTCTGTCTACAATGTGGGAGAACCGGGTTCGATCCTTGGGTCAGGAAGATACCCTGGAGAAGGAAATGGCAGCCCACTCCATTACTATTGTCTGGAAAATCCCATGGATGAAGGAGCCTGGTAGGCTACAGTCCATGGGGTCACAAAGAGTCAGACATGACTGAGCGACTTCACTTTGCTTTACAATATTGTGTTAGTTTCTGCTGTACAATGACATGAATCAACTACATGTATACATATATCCCCTCCCTCCTGGATTTCCCTCCCAACCCCTCATCCCATCCCTCTAGGTCACCACAGAGAGCTGAGCTGAGCTCTCAGCTGAGCTGCTTTATAGGAGGTTCCCACTAGCTAATTATTTTACACATGGCAGTGTGTATATGTCAATCCCAACCTCCCAGTTCATCCATCCTCTCCTTTGCCACCTTGTGTCCACTCATCTCTACATCTGCATCTCTATTCCTTCCTGGCAAATATATCGATCTGTACCATTTTTCTAGATTTCACATATATGCATTCATGTACGATATTTGTTTTTCTCTTTCTTACTTCAGTCTGTAGGTCCATTCATGTCTCCATAAATGACCTAATTTCATTCCTTTTAATGGCTGAGTAGTCCATTGTGTATATGTATCACATCTATGTAGTCATTAGATTGTAATCTCACATGTTCTCTACTATACCAGGAATATTATTGTATTTAAGGCAAGCCACAGTGTCAAGTTAAACAAATGCAAATTCTTGCATATAGAGTTTTGCCTCACTAACTGTCACTTCCTAACTGTTAGGCTCCCTTCCATTCCAGGCATGCCCTTGCTTTCAAGACAGAGCTCTCAGGAGTTGAAATACTTTGTCTTTTTTCCCGTCTATGACTTTAAGCAAGTGACCTGCTAGGAAACTTCTTAGAGTATTTTCTCCTACTTTATGCTTTAATTCAGAATCACTTATAGATGAACGTCTTCTACCCTGGCACTTAGCTTTAATTAAACAATGAAGTTCTTGTAAAGAGGCTATCTTGATAATATTGAAGCAGGCCTCCAATTGTCTCTTTTACCATTTTCTCATCTTCTATAGATCTTTTCTCTTTTCTCCATTAGAAACAAAAAACTTGGAGAAATAACCAAATGATCTGAACCTAATCAATGTAAATTTTTATTCAGACCCTTTGATGTCACGTTCAATCAAGAAGTTTGGCAATTAAATAACTCATTCATTTAATTGACTCTCCCTTGCCTATTTTACATATAGTCAATTACTTGAGTCACTCTGACCAAATCATGCATTTTTGTTATCTGCATTCTTCTGCCATCATTTCTTATTTTCTAAAGTGGACACTCCCTTTAAGAATTTTTTTTAATTAGCACTTTATCAAGAAGTTATAAAATACATTGGGTTGGCCCAAAAGTTCATTCAGGTTTTTCCATTAGATGTTACAGAAATCCCTGAACAAACTTTTTGACCAACCCAATAGTTACTATGTAGTTTCTTTATAAGTAAAATTAAAATTTTAACTATGGAGAATTGTCTCCATTAATCATTAAGGCATCTTTTTAAATAGGAAAGTGTACAGATATACTCTTATTTTGAAGACTACTACTGATCAGTAAGATAACCTAATTTATGGAGATAATGTAAAGAAATTTAAGGGAAAGTACAATGATGGATTAGAAGAAAGATGGGAGTTTTTCTTTTTGAAAGATAGAGCAAAATTTACTCTGTGGTATATTTCAGTTCACTTCAGTTCAGTCGCTCAGTCGTGTCCGACTCTTTGCGACCCCATGAACTGCAGCACGCCAGGCCTCCCTGTCCATCACCATCTTTGTGACCCCATGAATTGCAGCACGCCAGGCCTCCCTGTCCATCACCATCTCCCGGAGTTCNTCTCTACATCTGCATCTCTATTCCTTCCTGGCAAATATATCGATCTGTACCATTTTTCTAGATTTCACATATATGCATTCATGTACGATATTTGTTTTTCTCTTTCTTACTTCAGTCTGTAGGTCCATTCATGTCTCCATAAATGACCTAATTTCATTCCTTTTAATGGCTGAGTAGTCCATTGTGTATATGTATCACATCTATGTAGTCATTAGATTGTAATCTCACATGTTCTCTACTATACCAGGAATATTATTGTATTTAAGGCAAGCCACAGTGTCAAGTTAAACAAATGCAAATTCTTGCATATAGAGTTTTGCCTCACTAACTGTCACTTCCTAACTGTTAGGCTCCCTTCCATTCCAGGCATGCCCTTGCTTTCAAGACAGAGCTCTCAGGAGTTGAAATACTTTGTCTTTTTTCCCGTCTATGACTTTAAGCAATGACCTGCTAGGAAACTTCTTAGAGTATTTTCTCCTACTTTATGCTTTAATTCAGAATCACTTATAGATGAACGTCTTCTACCCTGGCACTTAGCTTTAATTAAACAATGAAGTTCTTGTAAAGAGGCTATCTTGATAATATTGAAGCAGGCCTCCAATTGTCTCTTTTACCATTTTCTCATCTTCTATAGATCTTTTCTCTTTTCTCCATTAGAAACAAAAAACTTGGAGAAATAACCAAATGATCTGAACCTAATCAATGTAAATTTTTATTCAGACCCTTTGATGTCACGTTCAATCAAGAAGTTTGGCAATTAAATAACTCATTCATTTAATTGACTCTCCCTTGCCTATTTTACATATAGTCAATTACTTGAGTCACTCTGACCAAATCATGCATTTTTGTTATCTGCATTCTTCTGCCATCATTTCTTATTTTCTAAAGTGGACACTCCCTTTAAGAATTTTTTTTAATTAGCACTTTATCAAGAAGTTATAAAATACATTGGGTTGGCCCAAAAGTTCATTCAGGTTTTTCCATTAGATGTTACAGAAATCCCTGAACAAACTTTTTGACCAACCCAATAGTTACTATGTAGTTTCTTTATAAGTAAAATTAAAATTTTAACTATGGAGAATTGTCTCCATTAATCATTAAGGCATCTTTTTAAATAGGAAAGTGTACAGATATACTCTTATTTTGAAGACTACTACTGATCAGTAAGATAACCTAATTTATGGAGATAATGTAAAGAAATTTAAGGGAAAGTACAATGATGGATTAGAAGAAAGATGGGAGTTTTTCTTTTTGAAAGATAGAGCAAAATTTACTCTGTGGTATATTTCAGTTCACTTCAGTTCAGTCGCTCAGTCGTGTCCGACTCTTTGCGACCCCATGAACTGCAGCATGCCAGGCCTCCCTGTCCATCACCATCTTTGTGACCCCATGAATTGCAGCACGCCAGGCCTCCCTGTCCATCACCATCTCCCGGAGTTCACTCAGACTCATGTTCATTGAGTCTGTGATGCCATCCAGCCATCTCATCCTCTGTCGTCCCCTTCTCCTCTTGCCCCCAATCCTTCCCAGCATCAGAGTCTTTTCCAATGAGTCAACTCTTCACATGAGGTGGCCAAACCTTCCAAAGAAATCCCAGGGCTGATCTCCTTTAGAATGGACTGGTTGGATCTCCTTGCAGGTATAATTAGAACTATCAAGGCTACATTTTTAAAATTTTCTTAATTATGTACACCAATAATGTTTGAATTGCTTATATAACATTGACATCCTAGAAAAGAGGAAAAGAACTTAGCTGACAGATATTGTTTCTATTGATCAAAATCTATTTTAATTTGATTATCATTAAGGAGATTAGTCCATGAAGCCCACTTGACCATCTGTAGCAAGGAGGTGCCATTTGCAAATTCAGCCATGTATGGTAAGCAATTATGTCAAGGCAATGTTATCCCTAGAAGTACTCTTTACGAAGTGTCCATAAGCCAGCTGAGTTATGGTGCCATTAAGATCTTTTGGCTTTCCCCCAACTCTAACAAAAAATAAAGGAAAAATGTGCACTATAGCAATGACTGTGGTCTACCATAATTTTAAAAGTTCAGTATACAATCAGGAAAAAAGGCAAAACACAAAAATAGGGTAAGGAATTTCAATACCTTTTTGTTGAGATAAAAGTTCCCCTCTCTTATGATACTAAAAGCATATCTAAAAATCTTGTTGAGAAATGCACATTTACCAGAAAGGCTTTTAATGATCATTTCAACTATTAAAAAACTAGGCTAAATTATTACTTTTGGCAAGCTATCTGTGTATATGAACTAAATATAAACCTTATACAGAAACTGTTTTTCTTCTACTTTCTCCTTTTATAGTGTCCAGGAGGCCTTCAGCCTCTATACTCTGATGAGAGGTACCAAATTTGTCACACAGTAACTCTGAGTTAAAAGTATATTGGCCTATTTTTCTGAACACAAAATTGGGACATATAGTCTGACAAAAGATTCTGTGGCTTGTCCAGTGAAAGATGTAGTCTGGAATAAATGTCAGACACCAAAAATATAGGCGATTCTAAGATGTTTCAATAATTTTTGGTGATAGAACATTTAGAATCAGGACTGGCCCAGAAAATTCACAATAGTAGAGTATGATCTGTACCCTGCTTTTGAATATCTTTTTTCTCCAGTGTTTTGGTACCCATCCTACTTCTAGATTATCTAAAGGAATCCCACAGTGTCTCATGGAATGTTGAAAAACCCATGTTTTGTGCAAACTAGGGCTGGAGGTTGTACCCTTGTCTAGGTCAGCTTTGGCAATATTCACCAGGAAAAAATATAGAGACCGCAGCAGTAGAAGAGACCCAGGTCCCTCACATACCATTATGCTCCAGAGCCATTCAGGATATCATTTGTTTCTTAACAAGAGAAGTGAAAATTACACCATTAGCATGATGGCAGAGTTCAGTGGTCGGGGCTGGAATTCAAGACTTAACAGCTGATTGGCTCTTTTAGTTATCTATTATTGCATAAAAACAATCCCAAATGTGGTGTCTAAGCACTACTGTATATATACCTCATGATTTCATGTGTTAGAAATTAAGTCAAGTCTCAGCCACATGATTCTTCTGTTTCATTTGGCAATGACAGAAGCTTCAGTTGTATTCAGCCAGCAGGTGGGTTGATCTGCAGGGTCTAACAGGACTTCACCCATATATCTGGTTATTTGGCAAGGACAATGCGGCTGATTATGTTGACCAGGGAACCGAAACATGGCCTCTCCATAAGGAATATAGCAGCCTCACGGTTGAGACATGTTACATCATGGCTTGGGACTTCAAAGGTGAGTGTTCAAGAATATAAAGACAAAACTGCATGATTTTCATCACCTCATTTCGGACACTACATGACACCATATCTATGCTACTCTGTTGGTGAAAGCAGTCATGAGGTCCACCCAAGTTGGGACCTAGACCCAGCCCCCTGATGGGAAGATGTCACAGACTTGAGCCACATATGTAAATGACAACACCAGGACTGAATGGCTAACCATAGAGCCACAGACAAATTCACTGGAACTTTACAGGGGCACCCTTTCTCTGGGAGGCCAACCTGTAAATAAGACTCTTGAACAAGTTAATGTTTACATTGTACCATGCTTCTCAGTCAGAATCTACTGCTTTTGATATTTGTACATGTTCTTAAGGAATATGTAAAAGTATTAATCTTAAAATAAAGAACTAAGGTAACATAAATAATCAAGCAAAATACCCTCCAGACACATCTATTCATTGGAGCCCAACATATATACTACACACTGCTTATCAACATTCATTCTATTCCTTCTCCCTATGTGAAATGTTGTCTCTGATTCTCTCCACTCATCTCAACCAGTCATTCATCAACACATAGGGTAAATTCCATGAGGTTTTCCCTAATACTTATGGTGTACCAAACCAGTTTCTCTCGCTGTATTTTTGTTGTTGTTGTTACTGTTTCTATCATTTGACTTTCTTTTACTGTTAAGCGTTTCAGGTCAGTACAGTTCAGTCACTCTGTCATGTCAGACTCTTTGTGACCCCTGAACCGCAGCATGTCAGGCCTCCCTGTCCATCACCAATGCCTGGAGCTCACCCAAACCCATGTCCATTGAGTCGGTGATGCCATCCAACCATCTCGTCCTCTGTCATCCCCTTCTCCTCCCATCCCCAATCTTTCCCAGCATCACAGTCTTTTCAAATGAGTCAGCTCTTCACATCAGGTGGCCAAAGTATTGGAGTTTCAGCTTCAGCATCAGTCCTTCCAATGAACACCTAGGACTGATCTCCTATAGGATGGACTGGTTGGATCTCCTTGCAGTCCAAGGAACTCTCAAGAGTCTTCTACAACACCACAGTTCAAAAGCATCAATTCTTCAGTGCTCAGCTTTCTTCACAGTCCAACTCTCACATCCATACATGACCACAGGAAAAACCATAGCCTTGACTAGATGGACCTTCGTTGGCAAAGTAATGTCTCTGCTTTTTAAGATGCTGTCTAGGTTGGTTATAACTTTCCTTCCAAGGAGTAAGCATCTTTTAATTTCATGGCTACAGTTACCATCTGCAGTGATTTTGGAGCCAAGAAAAATAAAGTCTGACACTGTTTCCACTGTTTTCCCATCTGTTTCCCATGAAGTGATGCGACCAGATGCCCTGATCTTTGTTTTCTGAATGTTGAGCTTTAAGCCAACTTTTTCACTCTCCTCTTTCACTTTCATCATCAGGCTCTTTAGTTCTTCTTCACTTCTGCCATAAGGGTGGTATCATCTGCATATCTGAGGTTATTGATATTTCTCCCGGCAATCTTGATTCCAGCTTGTGCTTCTTCCAGCCCAGCGTTTCTCATGATGTACTCTGCATAGAAATTAAAAGAAGTAAAGCAGGAAAGGAGGAAGAATGAGTTTCCATAAGAAGGAAATAATTTTACACTGGAAACAGCAATATGAGGGTGAAAAGCATGGGCAGAAGAGGCATCAACGCAGTCTGTTTTAAGTTTTCCAAATTAAATAAGGGATGAAAAGAGTAGGATGACCTGAATGGTTTACTTTGGGGTGATGATTTGGAAGAAATAATTTTATTCAGACAGATCTTAACTAATTCTTGGTAGCTTTTAAAAAACAAGAATGACATCTATGTATAAATGATATTGATCAGGACCCCAGATTTCTCATAGCTAACAATTAAAAGCACCACTACCATCTGCTACACTTCTGTGTAAATCTTTTAATTTGAGAAGCTTATATTGCAACAAGATGCCCTTCCCTGGTGGCTCAGTGGTAAAAAATCTGCCTGCCAATGCAGGAGATGCAAGAGACACGGGTTTGATCCCCAGGTGGGGAAGATCCCTGAAGTAGGAAATGGCAAAAACCCATTCCAGTGGGAAATTCTATGGACAGAGGAGCCTGAAGGGCTACAGTCCACGGGGTCCCAAAAGAGTTGGATGGGACTTATGGACTAAACAACAACACTGCAACAAGATGCAACATCTTAGGTTAATGCAGCTGCATAAAACCCAGTAGCAAAAATTAGTGTCCAAATGTGAGAACTTTATTGGTGAAATTATAACATTATATTCAATTCAAAATAGTCTTAGACGCTAAAACGCTAAAATATGACAGGAGGACACAACTGAAAGACATGCCATCAGATTAGTGGTAGGGAAAAAAAATCTGTGTCAGTGTGGTGAATAGCTGGTCGTTTTTCTCTGCTCAGCATCCTTTCTACCTTCTGGCACCAGCAGTCCAATTTTTTTTTTTTTT
>SJYV01035606.1:106729-139416 GCA_006410875.1 Neotragus pygmaeus
GTGATGGACAGGGAGGCCTGGCGTGCTGCAATTCATGGGGTTGCAAAGAGACGGACACGACTGAGTGACTGAACTGAACGGAAGTGATGTCATATTTTACTTTAAACAGTTCTATAAAATCTATATTATATCATTCTCTATAACAGGATTGAATTACTGAGAGTTCAGCATTACAACAAGTTGTAGAAAAAAGTAAACCTATTCTATATTAAATGTGAGAAAGAGAAAAATAAAGGAAGGATGAAGGGAGGGAAAAAGAGGAAGGAGATGGTGAAGGAGGAAAGATGAGAGAAAACAGAAACAAAATCCTTTATTCAAATGAAATCTAATATGATTCTAAAAAATGATAAAAGCATGACTACTCTAGTGAAGTGAGAGTAACAAGAACAGCATTTCAACTTTTCCTCCATTCTGAACAATCAGAACATTTTTTGATGTGCCTGAATTGAACTCTGAGGAACATAATTTTTTTTTCTTTTTTTTTTAGACTTTTTAAAATTTAGTTTTTGAGGTAATATTGATTTATAGCATTACATAAGTTCCTGTGTACAACATCACACTTCTACTTCCATACACCCTTACAACATGCTTACCGCCAGAAATTTAGTTTTCATCTCTCACTACACAGTTGATCCCCTTTACCCATTTTACCAGCCACCCATCCTTACTCCTTTTTTTAATATAAATTTATTTATTTTAATTGGAGGCTAATTTCTTTACAATATTGTATTGGTTTTGCCATACACTGACATGAATCCGCCATGGGCGTACATGTGTTCCCCATCCTGAACACCCCTTCTTCCTCCCTCCCCATCCCATCCCTCTGGGTCATCCCAGTGCACCAGCTTCGAGCACCCTGTCTCATGCATCAAACCTGAACTGGTGATCCATTCCACATATGATAATATCCATGTTTCAATGCCATTCTCCCAAATTAATCTACGCTCGCCCTCTCCCACAGAGTCTGAAAGACTATTCTATACATCTGTGTCTCTTTTGCTGTCTCACATACAGGGTTATTGTTAACCATCTTTCTAAATTCCATATATATGCGTTAGTATACTGTATTGGGGTTTTTCTTTCTGGCTTACTTCACTCTGTATAATAGGCTCCAGTTTCATCCAGCTCATTAGAACTGATTCAAATGTATTCTTTTTAATGGCTGAGTAATGTCCCATTGTGTATATGTACCACAGCTTTCATATCCACTTGTCTGCTGATGGACATCTAGGTTACCTCCATGTCCTGGCTATTATAAACAGTGCTGCAATGGATATTGGGATACACGTGTCTCTTTCAATTCTGGTTTCCTCGGTGTGTATGCCCAGCAGTGGGTGCTGGGTCATATGGCAGTTCTGTTTCCAATTTTTTAAAGAATCTTCACACTTTTCTCTATAGTGGCTGTACTAGTTTGCATTCCCATCAACAGTGTAAGAGGGTTCCCTTTTCTCCACACCCTTTTCAGCATTTGTTGCTTTAGACTTTTGGATAGCAGCCTTTCTGGCTGGCATGAAATGGTACCTCATTGTGGTTTTGATTTGCATTTCTCTGATAATGAGTGATGTTGAGCATCTTTTCATGTGTTTGTTAGCCATCTGTATGTCTTTGGAGAAATGTCTGTTTAGTTCTTTGGCCCATTTTTTGATTGGGTCGTTTATTTTTCTGGAACTGAGTTGCAGGAGTTACTTGTATATTTTTGAGATTAATTCTTTGTCAGTTGCTTCATTTTCTATTATTTTCTTGAAGAACAGAATTTGAAATCTCAAGCATGCTTAACTCATTTATTTATTTGACAGTTTCTTTATTATAAAAGCTATATATGCATATAAGCTAATTCAAATACCAAACAGTATTAAATGAAATGCAAAAGTATCTTTCACTACCCTCCCTAGGCTTAAATACTCTAAACTCTATTCTTTTTTTTCTGAAGTGTAATTGACATAATATTATACTGATTTCAGTTATACAACATACAGATGGCAATGTTTCTATACACTGCAAAATGATCACCAGGATAAGACTATTTACCATCTGTCACCATACAAAGTTAACTTTTAGGATTTATTCTGTTGGCAACTTAAAAGTATGCTCTACAATATTATTGAACAAAGTCGCCATGCTGTACATACCATGGCTTATTTTATAACTGGAAGTTGTATCTCTTGACTCCCTTCACTCATTTCACTCACTCCCCAATCTCTCTCCTCTCTAGCAACTATCATTCTGTTCTTTGTATGTAAGATTTTTGTTTTGTTTTGCTTTGTTCATTTGTTTTGTTTTTTAGATTCCACATACGAATGGAATCATATAGCACGAGGTTGATGTCTCCCTGAGTAAATTCCCTGAGGGTGCATCCATAGCATCTAGATACATTGCAATCAATCATCCCCTGACTTCCAGCAGATGTTTTAAGATTAACAAATGAGTCTCTTTTATATAGTTTAGATGTTTTTCAAACTAAAGCTTTTATACAGGGTCTTTTGATGATTGAAACTACACGTGAGCTCTTTAAAAGGAGTATCTTGGTTCATTATATCCCTTTGTATCCCTTGGATGTAAACCCCACTGATTTTCTAAACCAAACATTTGGATACTCGTATCTCTGGTGCAAGTCCCAAAGGTTGGGGTGCATGATATGGAGCACGTGTTGTGTGCTAAGTCGCTTCAGTTGTGTCTGACTTTTTGTGACTCTATGGACTGTAGCCTGCCAGGCTCCTCAGTCCATGGAATTTTCCAGTCAACAGTACTGGAGTGGGTAGCCATTCTCTTCTCCAGGGGCTCTCCCAGACCCAAGGAATGAACCGGGGTCTACCTCATTGCAAGCAGATTCTTTACTGTCTGAGCCTTTGGGGAAGCTCTTACCCTCTGTTAATTCTTTGCTTCTCTATTACCCTCTCATTCACTACGCTTCTGCTTCTCTGGAAGCCTTCTCCCTCAAACATGCCAGGTCTCATTCAGCCAGTGTATATGCACTAGAACCTCCATGTTGACTGCTCAATCAAATCACATACTCTTCAGTTCAGTTCAGTCACTCAGTCGTGTCTGACTCCTTGAGACCCCGTGAATCGCAGCACGCCATGCCTCCCTGTCCATCACCAACTCCCGGGGTTCACTCAGACTCACGTCCACTGAGTCAGTGATGCCATCCAGCCATCTCATCCTCTGTCGTCCCCTTCTCTTCCCCCAATCCCTCCCAGCATCAGAGTCTTTTCCAATGAGTCAATTCTTCACATGAGGTGGCCAAAGTACTGGAGTTTCAGCTTCAGCATCATTTACATACCCTTATTCTTAGTCAAATAAAAATTTCTCATGACAAACAACTCTGCCATATGTTCACTTTCAAAATCCTGAAATACATAGATACAAGCATAAAAAACTTGGATTGAATAAGCATATTTCCTCTTTGTTCTATCCTTTCTGCATCCTTGGAGTAACATTCTGCAAATTATCTTTTATCTCCTTTACATCATCCAATTCTTCTCCCCATTAGTTTCTCCCACTTAGAACCCAGATGTGTTTATTATTTTCTTGAAGAACCACAATAGCAAAGACCTCTCTGGTCCCTGCCTCCCTCTTAAGCTTCTTATTTACCTCTTTCCCTTCTGCCAAAATTCTTGGGGATGAATCCGTACTGTAGCACCTAACTTCTCATCTTTCATTTCAGACCATCGCACCTAACTTCAGACCATCTTCTTCCTGCCCCTCTACTTCTCCTAAACTATCTTCACCATCATTATTAACAATTTACCAATTGTTAAGTTCAAGGGCACCTTTTGAGATCCTCACATCACTTGACCTTTCTTCAGCACATTCAACATGACTGAGTCCTTACCCATCTCAGCTCCCCTCTCCCATTATCTTGACTTTGTCCTTTACTGGCTCTTTCCTAGAACACTGTAATAACTGGTTTCCCTCCAATCTGTCTTCTCCACCACCTCCAGTTTTCTTTCTAATACCCACATCTGTTCAATTCAAAGATTTTGGGAGTTACCAAAATAAAAAAGACAATTCTAAGGGCAAATGTTCTCAATATGATATTAAGTGAGTAAAACATTTTAAAAACTGTATAAACTGGATAAAAATTGTATGACTAGTATAATTTCAACTATATATGAATATATGCAATGTACACAAAGCATGTATATAAGACCATGTGTGTAGTTTTTGTGAAAAAAAAAATCAAAATGTGAACATGGTTTTCTGTTAGTAGAATCTTGAATGCTTATTTTCTAAATTAGCATTTATTACTCGTGTAATTTAGAATAAAATGTGATGTGTAGTATGTTAGAAAGCATTTAATTTTGTTTGACGCATGAAAAAGTACAAGAGAGCTAAAGATGTAGCATTGCTCTACCCAATTTTTGAAGAATAAAAGGGCATTTTCCAGGTAGAAAAAAGTGTCTTTTAGGTAGAAAATCCAGAGATGAGAAAAAAAAACACAGAATATTCCAGTAGGCTAGAAAATATGGTGAGTTATCATTATGATAATCTTCTCTATAGTTCTTGTTAGTATAATGATCTCCAAATACATCCTTCAAGGCTTTTCATAAAATTTACTTCTGCTGGTGCATGATCACCTCTGATTGTAGCATAGCTCTCTTATTTCTATTCCCCTTGACTTAGACCATGCCACCATATTACATAATAATAGAACAGTCCTCATTGATTGGCTGGATCCCAAACCCTTGTTTCCTACTACAGTTTCCCTGCCTCTGTAGTTATAACTTGCATGGATTATTTCTAGGCAGTAGCATAGAAAATGATAGATGAACACAATATCCCCATCTACCAACTCCAAATCCAACCACTCATATACCAGACACTCCAACTACACATATGCCCATAGTCACACTCTTAGATCTTTCCTCTAAGATGTGTATCATCTCCATAGGCATAAAAATGCCATAAAAACCAGCTCAGTGTGGAAGTTTTTATAAATGTCTTCCATCAGTATTTCTCATATTCAGGATAACTTCAATAAAAAGCACAAATAATCTGTTTTCTGAATTTGCTACTTTTTAGCAAAACTTCATCTTGAGATGGCTGCTTTCTAATCTTTTCACCAAAAGTTATTTCATAAGAATGACTTAAATGTGTTTTAATAAGTAACAAAAGCACAATGAGTAGGATCAAGTCAGCACAAGTGCTATTTTTCTATCTAAAACAACCATTCAAGTCAGTATTAATTTTGATGTGAGTGAACAGGTTAGAGGGATGGAAATAATACTGGCTTGGAATGTAGGGAACTCAGATTCTTGTCCTGGGATTGCTAACTGCCTATAGGACTTTGAGAAAAATATTGCAATTCTTGGGCCTTCAATCTCCTTATCTCTAAAATGAAGTCTTTGAAATAATTTAACCAAAAATGTCTCTCTGACTCTCAAATTCAATGTCTATAAAGAAATATTATATGCAAGTTTACCATAACTCTGTATCTCATTTTGCCCTTTTGCCAATCAAACTTTAATATCATTTTCAACACTGATTTTTATTTTTACCTTTGAATAACAGTGATAAAATAAAACAAAAGTAAACTATCCTGAACTTCAATTTGAAGCCAACTTTCTCAAACACTAGAATAAATTCACTCTAGACAAAATGTTTATAGGCCTAGAAACACAGCATATTTTTATTCCTTAAAAGACAATTCTTAATACTATTATACTGAAATCAAATTTTGTCTTCTCTGTAGAACTGTGAGCCACATCATTAGATGTCTTACCATAAGCATGACTTAAGATGTAAGAAATCTGAGTAGTAATTGTTTTATTATTTTCAGTAAGATAAACAAAACAGGTAACAATGAGCCTCTAAGTACTTACTGTCTTTTCACTGTGTGATACTAGCCTTTAAAGTAATAAATGCATTACCTTCTCATAGAAATTAGAGTGCAAATGCCAAACATGCACGTCAGCAATTTTAGAAACCAACAATACATTAAGCTCTGAGACACAAACAAAATTAGGCTGTCACATCCCCCCACCAAAATAAAAAAAAAAAAAAAAAACTGTTACCTTCTGTTTGTGGAACCAGCTAATGTGTGTTCAGTCGTTTAGTCGTGTCTGACTCTTTGCAACCCCGTGGACTGTAGTCCACCAGGCTCCTCTGTCCATGGATTTTCCAGGCAAGAATACTGGAGTGAGTTGCCATTTCCTATGGTAAAAGTAAAGTGAAAGTGAAAGTGTTGGTCACTCAGCCGTGTCCAGCTATTTTCGACCCTACTGGACTGTAGTCTGCCAAGCTCCTCTGTCCATGGAATTCTCCAGGCAAGAATACTGGAATGGGTTGCCATTCCGTTCTCCAGGGAATCTTCCCCACCCAGGGATAGAACTCATGTCTCCTGCATTACTGGCGGATTCTTTACTGTCTCAGGCACCAGGGACGCCCCCATGGTAAAATAAATTCAACATAATTTAAAGTTACAACTAACGCTAACATGCTTGGTCAATATTTTTAAAATAACTAGCTAAATAATAGTTTCTTTTACTGTGTTCCATTACAATTTTTTTCATATAAGAAGCATAGATAAATTTTGATTGATTTCCCAGGACCAGGTATAAAAAACAATTACCTAAATTGACTACATACACTGATATCATTTAGCCAAAGCAATGTAAAACAATTTTATCTTCTTTGAAGTAGCAGTACTTAGTTTTGTCAAGAAAATCACTCTACCAGTAGCAACTCCAAAATTAATTTTAGAAGTTTGGAATCCCCAACAGTTATCATTTATCTCTTCAATTTATGGCTTGGTCACATCCTAATTACAGACACATGACTATGAAAGTCAATGATATTTTCCAAGCATGAATCTGTTGTTTTACCTTCAAGATTAAAAAAAAAAATCCAATCTCTGACTGCTTACTGCTTACCACTAATATTAACAAAAATCATCCTAATACATTCATGAGCATATTGAAGTCTCTGTATAGTGCCAAACAACTGGAAGAGTCAATCAAATTAGGTGTTGAAGATTTCAGTACTGGAAAAAATTCACTAATTTATTTTTCACTTATAACCAAATCTAGGTCTATAAAAATAAACTATAATTTTAATCTGCTTATGTTTATGGCCAAACATAAAGGAAGTCAGAGTCTTTATTTTTCAAGCAAATGTATACAGGTTAGATGTGCAATAGAATTTTTAAATCATAACCCTTAGCTCCAAATAATAAGATTTCAAAGATTTCCTGATTAATCAATTGCACAACTTTCAGTGTAAACACATAGCAAAAAAGAAAATAATAATACATTATTTGTTTTCTAGATTTTTAAAGATATAATGAAAATATAACTTTCATTATATCTTTGTAAACATCAGAAATTATATTTTCTCATTGATCAATTAACGCTATCTTTGTAACCATCAGAAATTATATTTTCTCACTGATTGATTAAAGCCTGTTTACATGAAACTGTAGCCATCAATTTTTTTGTGTTAAAGAATTTTAAAATGCATGAGAAACTTGGTCGAATAACAGTAAAATTACGTCCATGCATTAGTATTTTTAAAAGGCCAAAAAATGATATTCTATTGCCATGATGAGACTAGAATTAATTTAAATAACTTTGGGCTTGATTCATGAAAAACAAAAATACTTACACAGTAGGGGGGCATTATTTCTGCATTTTTTTTTTATATGCACAAGTCATGGTCTGTATTCAGCTTCCAGTTCAAAAAGAAAAGTTGCAGATTTATGTAGGCAGGTTTTTGTGTGAGTGCACAGTTCCAAAGTGAAAAATAAATACACCTGTAGAGAACTTACGCCTTTTAGCAGAGTGTTAAAAGGATTGCAGGCTGAACTCCAGGCAAAAAAATCTCATCCCAATAAATTATTACCAAAATGTTAGCAAGCACCACGTTGTCACACTCAGGCAGCAGGGACATAATGGTGACACAGAAGAAAACTGCCACATAAATCACTTTAAAATAGCCCTTTGCTCAGTATAGGGGAAAAACTTCCATCCTCAGCTGATTCTCATCTTCCACCTTTTCATCTCTGTGATAAAATGGCAACTGTCCAAATCACTAAAAATAATTTAAAATAAATCCCTGGAGATATTGCTGCCAAACTTAGTAAAGCCTTTCATAATTATGAAAGAAACAGATAGACAGAGAATGTGTAAGAAAAACTCTTTTCAGAAATGGTCTCCCTTTTAAATCTGAATTGATAAAGTTAATCACAGGTTTTAAACTAAACCAGAAGACATATAAATACTGATCTTTTTTCTTAATTCTTCTTGGGAAATATATCTTTTGTAAAGTATAGAAATACAAAAAAGTGGATTATGTTAGTAAAATAATGTGGCATTGTCAGGGCCATTTCCATAGAGGGGAATGCAATTAAATTCATGAAAAAATGTTCTCAGGATTTTTATGTATATCTTGAAAAGCCAAATGTAAGCATTCAGATCACAACTAAAATTATTTTTTAAATAACCATTCAATAGGAAAATATATCTATTAAAGTCATCTGTCTTTGAATTAAATGGACTTTGCCATTATGATCATAAAAAGTCATTCTAGTGGCAAATAAGTCAATATTATTTACATTTTCTTAAAAATAAAATAGAGTATATGTGTTTTTGAAAGACATATTTGTATGTTTATAGAAATAAAGTAGCTGTCAAAAATAAAGTTAATCAATTTTATTTTTAAAAAGTAGGTAGAAACACTGTCATAACTCTGTAGTGTCTCATGTTCTTAAAAAAAATCAATTTTGTTGCTCTTTATGCCTTAGACAAATTGGAAATCTTAGCTATCTCAGAAGTGCATTCTGTGAAAAAATTTTATCTTCAGGTTTACTTTTTAATCATGTTTTGAAAATAATTCAGGAATAAACCTAGGCATTCAAAATAATTTTATTAAACCTGTGAAAACTATTGCATCATAACTCAGCACTCAACTACTTTCCTTGTCAATTTTGAAACAGAAGGACTACTGTTACTGTCTTAAATTTAGCATCTTTCCTTAAGACGAAGCAGAAGAAAAAAAAAAAAAAACTTGCAATTTAGACAGTTACCAAATTACCAAAACTGTATAACAACTCTTAATGAGCAAAAGCATTAACAATTTTCTGACTGAAGCCCCTGTTCAAATACCTCGGACACCTTGTTAGCACAGAATGAGGTGTTCAATCAAGAGACTGGGAATTGGAAGTACCAGGGCACAGTTTTGAGTGGTGATTACAAGGGCGAGAGGGTGAGTGCCAAAGTAACAGTCTTCTACCCTGCAGGAAGCTGAGAAACCTTCAAGTCTACATTTGTAAATCAGGCCCGGTGATTACAGCAGTCACAAGCAAAGAACATATGAAACAATTATTTGCACCATTCTTTCACTGTTTTAATTTGCTCTTAAAATGAACAAGATGATCCCCAGAGTCACTGGCACTTTGTCTTTATAAATTTAGTGCATGCTCTAGGATTTTTCATGGCACTATAAGCAACAGAAAAGACTAAAGGAATCATTTCAAAGAGCATTCTTTTTTCTCACAGGCTATATAATTATTCAGGATTGCTGTAACTTTAAATGTACAAAGAAGTCTGCAGTTTATTTTAGTTAGCTTAGTGGTTGACTCTTTTAAAAACCTAAGGTATGTGTTGGTTAATTATTGATTTCTGATTTTTGTGTTATAGTTTCCTGTCTAAATGAAGTGACTGACATTGAAACACTTGCATTAAACTGATGAGGGGAGCACAGTATGTTTCCAGTTTTTACCTGTCTTAATCTTTTTTCTGCCAACTGACAGCTTACAAATAAGTTACTTAAAGATTTTTACCTTAGACTCTAATAGTAAGGTGCCCTCAAAATTTAATAATTGAGCAAATATCAAACTTGTATGTAAGAGAATATATTTAAGGAAAACATTATTTTTAAAATAAACATCATTTTTCTTAAGTGAAAAAGTTGCACTGAAAAAACAACACTAAGCAGAAAAGCAAACCTTTAAAACACCAATATATTAGACTGATTTTATTGCTGTTAAGCACATTTTTCAACTGAGTTGCCTATTGAAAGAATTAATATTTAGGTGTCATAAAATAAAAGAGTTTATAGGTATAAAAAGGAATTGCAAACATATATTTAATTTTTTATTCATGTTATAAAAATCATATATGTGCATAATTTTTATCTTCTGAATTATTTAAAGGATGATATTCTAATTGTTTGGGGGATAGTTTTGCTAATTAATTACAGACACAAGGATCTACATATAAGATGGATGATTATATTTTTATATGTCATTATAATTTCATAAACAACTTTGTTATGACTTAACCTGAAAAAGAATTTTCAAAAGAACTTAAACACAAATTTATTGTATTATCTTTTATTTCATGCAAACATATTAAATGCTAGATTCTAAGTCTGTATTTTCTTCAATATTTGGATACTGGAAACTATAAAGCATTAAAAAAAAATCTTCAATCCATTTTCAAATTTGAAAACATCACAACATCCTATTTATATAAGCAAGAAAGGAAAATAATACAATTTTAACTACTCACAACTGATTTCTGAAAACCTATTAAATAATATGATTGTCTATTTTTGAAACAGGTTTATGTACTTTCCTAGAGAGCTTTCTATTTCCTGTTGACTATTATTTCTGTCAGTTTGTTTGCTGAATGGTACAATATTGAGTTTCCAGATTTTGATTTCCCGTAATAAATCAATGGTTTAAAATACTGTAAACTCATATGAGAGATTACCATGTAATTTTGTAATGTATTACAATCACATCATTTGTCCCCAAACCCATAGTGATTATTGTTAAAATGCTCCCTTTCTCAACCAGTAAAATCTTTTTCATCATTTGCTATCCAAATGTAGAGGGCGCTGTTGTTCATGTATTTTGAAAGTGTTTCATAAAGCAAAACACATCCAGCTAATAGTTTAGTATTTGTTTTTCAATGACTGCTTGTAAATTACAGTGGAAGTATTAACATGCAAAGCCTGAATTTAAATTTAAAGTAAATGTTTATATACTAAGTCATTAAAGTTGTTGCATTTGCCATCAAGGATATGTGTATTTTTAATCAACCCTGAGTTCTAACAAAACTTTAATCCATTTTAAAAATCCTGATTACTAGATTCTATACAGATATTTCAATTTTTCGTGGCATAGTTATATAAATGAATGATCTTGTGCTTAGGAGATGCATGCTGAAAATTCTAGAGGTGTTATTTTCAAATAGTTCAAAGAAAAAAAGAAGTAAATGTGGAAAATATGCAAGTGTTTGTTAAATTATGCTTCCAACATTTTCTATATTTGAAATTCTTCAAAGTATAATCTTGGGGGAAATATTCTGACTACTTAGCTCATTTTTAATTTCTATGACTATTTCTGTTAATTTTTTTTCTAAGTAAGCATACATTTTTAAAGTATTTCACTAAGCATGCTAGCTTCTTTTTTGGCTAACTTTTAAAGTAGTCCTAAAACATAAAAGCTTATTTTGATTACATGACAAATAGAATATTTCTTTCATTTATGCATAGAGATAGAGCAGAGAAAAATAATTTTAAAATAAAAATTTATATTCACTCCTATTTTTACAAATGTTTTTAAATGAGTATATAAAATAGTGATTTCTCTGTGTTTTAAACATTTTCTCCAATATGAAATCATTTGAGTTCACTTCTTTTGTTCTGTGACATATGGTTGTTGTAAAGAATTTTAAAATGTAAGTAAATCATAGTCAATCTTGTTCTAAACACAAAACTTAGGTAAGCCATTGTTATAACTTAAAAATTCAGTTTTTAAGTTCTAAAAATCTGGATGCAACTTTATATAGAAAACATTGAATAAACGTTACACATAACAAATCAGCACTTTACCAGAAATGACAAATACTATATAAGCATTAAAATTCCAGATTTAAAATGCATTAACTTAGAAAACTGAAGCCAGACACTAAAAACAAATTATATTATTCTAATGTAGTTTTTATTCTTAATTCTTTACATTTAATGTAATGTACTTAGAATTAACCATTTCAAGTTTTCTCTCCATTGTTGTATGTTTGCTACATCTAAATGTATTTTTAAAATATTTTTATATGGTGATATATGCTGAATAAAGTTAAGAAAAGGATATTCTCTCCAGTTAAGATTACATTTTAAATCATCCAGATTTTGAATATTTCTTTTTTGTTTATATTATCAGGCATTATTGAAGCAGCAGTAATACCTCTCTTTTTCTTTGAAATTTAACTTGCAGAAAAAAAGAGGGAGAGAACGAGTGACTAGAATATATAAATATATATTCCATACATATCCATAGAACAAAATTACTAGAAAAATATAAATATAGCCTAAAGAAAAGTTCTGAATGTAACTCAGGCATAACTTTTCACCACTTCAAGTTATTTTAAAATCAAAATAAGCATGGCAGAAAGCACAAGAAGAAAAAGCAGTTCACTAAAATGGATCGTAATTTGCTCTTTGAATAGGGTATCTGAAAGTTTGTCTGGTTAAACTGTATCTAATCTAGCACAAGTAGTCATTGTCTGATTTTTATGGTATCCATGAACATTCAAGAAGTTTTCCACCTTAAAAAACAAGGAGGTTGGGGTAGGGGACAGTAGGGGGGGTAGGGTTGATCCATAACTAAGTAACAGTTGCCTTTTATGATTGGCAAGTTCTTTGGGACCAAGATGCCCCCCAGCCTGACTGATGAGGACGCTGAGATGCAGTTCGGCCCTGTCTTTATGTCAAATCACTGCCATCAAAACAATGGCTCATATTACATGAAAATCTTGTGCAAATGAGCCATAATGGGAGTGAATGACAATCTTGTAAGACCATGCAGCAGGGTCCTCCTTTGATCTGAAATACTGTTAATCTTTCAAACATAGCACACTAAGTATACTTGGCAAATCCTATATGAGAAAGTCCCTATAGTTTAGAGGCAGAGAAAAACAAGCCATAAGTGAAACAGATACCAATAAAAAGTTCCCTATTGGCCGTGGATTTCCATTTTACTTGTCATTTTTTATTTTTGCGGTGTTGTTTTGGTAGTTGTCGTTTTGGTTTAGTCTTTTTCAGAAATTTATATTTTACACTTCCTTACTGTAAAATTTCAGTTACAATTGTTTTACATATATTGGGTTGAATTTTAAACAGCTGATGTTGAAAATTATTTTGGAAAAAAAAAACTTACAAGGGATATAATTTGAGAATGTGTGAAATTCCTTATTTACATGGGCTTTTGTCATTAATCATCGTGGACTCAGACTGGTGGTTTACATGCTGTTATGCCAAAACATGAGAGAGGAGAGAACTTTGAAGCATGGTGTTTTCTAGAGTAAGAAAAGGGTGATTTAGGTGTTTCAATTTCTAAGGTGTTTTAAGCAACCATGGAAATATACCTCATGTAGAGTTATAGATCACCCTTCAGATAACAAAAGGCATTTTCTTTCACTCTCTAGTATCAAAATCAAATTGTTTGGTTGAGTAGCCAAATATGTAAGGCACATGGAGACTAACGCAAGCTGAGTCAATCACGGTAATTCAGTGCTGGTAGGAAATATGCCTCTTCAGTTGTGCTCTGCTTTTGAAGTGTTGCCTAAAAATCAGCCTTGGGCTTCAAAGAGAGAAGGATTATAGCCTTTATCCAGCAATTAATATGGCTGGAACTCAGAATGTCAGCGTCTAACCACGATCTTGGCCGAATAGGAGCATAGCAGGAATTCATTCTCCTTTAAGACTTGGAATAAATCATAAAAATGAATAAATAAGCAGTGAACTATCATGAATGTGTAACAGCAAAGAAAGGGGGAAAAAATAAACCCTGCTTGTTTTCTTGACATGCAGACAAGCCCTCCCCCCAAAAATGATGTCCCCAGTCCTTTCAGTCTTCTCCACCTAGAGCATTTTAATCTCCCACCAACTGTTTAACAGAGAGAAGTGCTATTAGAGAGAAAACCATTCCTTTTGCTTCTAACACAGATCAGATGACTACCTCTCCAAGGTCCTCCTCTGTCAGAGTTCAAGGGTTCAAAGATGGTCAGAATATCAAACACCAGAAAAGCAGCAGGATTTTGCAGGAAGAGTTTAAGGACATTAGGTTAGGCAGAGCGGTCAGAAGAGACACCCGTGTTAGGTTTCATTTTCATACTCAATCTCATTTTAAGTGCCTTCTGCCAATAGCTTAGGGTAGACAAGTGATCCCCTTCTGCTACTGGGTTATTGTAGAAGGCAAGTCCTTAAAATACCACACATTTCTACTTAATATTCTGGTATGTTGGAGGTCAAATATTAAATGACAAAATGTTCTCACCTTCATAACAATAGCTTATTTGGAATTACTCTTTCAACATGATGTGTGTAATTTGGTCTAAAGGCAAAAAGGTGTCATGTCATTTCTTCTAGGAGTTGTGAACAAAAATGAAGGAAATCTCTCACTGAGTTTGGGGAAGATTCTCTCTTAAACTAGGTAGACCTTCCAGAACAACCAAGCAATCTATCCTTTAAAATCATACAGAGTTGTTGCTGCTTGTTTATTGACACATTTTTTTACTGACTCTGAGAAAACCCCATATGTATTTACAGAATACTGTGGCTTCTCATGACAGGCTAAACCATGTGTTTGATTAATAAGCAAAGTCTATTGCTCAGTACAGAGGTTTTTGTGTGAAGACACTTAAAGAATGAACTCCAGAAAATATAATATTAACAGAAAAGTTTAATAACACACACATTTTACCCTCAGATCCCACACATACAGAATTGAGATCACAAAGGCATTTTACTTTATTTTTCTTGCATTTAAGATATATCCTGTATTACAGAGCTTTGCATTTGATGCTGTTACGAATGGGCTGATGATGATTTTAGTTCCAAGAAAGCTGGAAAGAAGAGGAAAAGTTGGTTGATGGACTAAATCTCTAAGAGAAGGCCAAGGGATATATTTAGTTTCCTTGTGTTAAAAATGGGGGCAAAATATGTGTTCATAAACTTAAGCAGTGTTTTTTCCCCTCTTCCATTTTTGTCGTCTTGCTTTTCAAAGAGTGACATTCCCATTCCTAGTTTAAGTATCAGAAAGCCCACCATGGCTATTTTTCCACAGAACAACAGGATCATGAGTGAAGCAAATGAGTCCTTCATGAGTCAAAGAAGGATGGGGTCAAAGAAACAAAATGTGTCACCCAGGAAAAAGGAAACAGGAAGCTGGGAGCAAACTTGCTTTTAAGAGTTTATCAGGATAATTATTTTTTTTAGATCAGCAAAGTTCTCTGATAACACCCATTATCCAGAAACTTGGGGTTTGGACAATGTCTACTGATACAAAGCATACCATGGAATGTCCCTATTATGATTAGTTGTCAGTAGAGCTCAACGGTTCTGTCCAAACTATTTAAAGCTAGTTTCTAAAGAACAATAACCAATTTATGGTTTAATGTTAACTAGATCCATTCACAATCCCTATCCTATCCTTACTCTTATCAGTGCCTCCTCAAGAACCACACAGCTATAAATAAATATATACCTGCCTGCATGCATGCTAGGTTGCTTTTAGTTCAGTTCAGTTCAGTTCAGTTCAGTCGCTCAGTCGGGTCCGACTCTGCGACCCCATGAATCGCAGCACACCAGGCCTCCCTGTCCATCACCAACTCCTGGAGTTCACCCAAACTTATGGTATCAAGTCGGTGATGCCATCCAGCCATCTCATCCTTTGTCATCCCCTTCTCCCCCTGCCCCCAATCCCTCCCAGCATCAGAGTCTTCTCCAATGAGTCCAACTCTTCGCATGAGGTAGCCAAAGTATTGGAGTTTCAGCTTTAGCATCAGTCCTTCCAATGAACACCTAGGACTGATCTTTAGGATGGACTGGTTGGACTTCCTTGCAGTCCAAAGGACTCTCAAGAGTCTTCAACACCAGAGTTCAAAAGCCTCAATTCTTCAGCGCTCAGCTTTCTTTACAGTTTAACTCTCACATCCACACATGACCACTAGGTTGCTTTAGTCACCTTCAGTTCCTTGCAACCCCGTGGAGTGTATCCTGCCAAGCTCCTCTGTCCATGGGATTTTCAGGCAAAAATATTGGAGTGGGTTGCCATGTCCTCCTCCTGGTGATTTCCGGACCCAGGTATCCAACTCCATCTCTTATGTCTCCTACATTGACAGGTGGTTTCTTTACCACTAGTGCCACCTGGGAAGTCCGTAAATAAATATATACATAAGATATAAATATGACAGATGTGTAACAAGTCTATGTTTATTAAATAAAATCTATTTAACTGCATTACTACATCAAAATATTTTGTTGTATAAAACTTTTTGTTATTGGTGTGCATACAAAATTAGTGTTTTCCATAATAATAATATGCTGTGAAAAATACAAAAGTTTTAAAAAACAGGAAGAGAAAAAAATGTGATTATTGTGTCCTATAAAGCTGAAAAGGAAAAGCCAGAGGAATCAGAGATCAAATTGCCAACATTCACTGAAATTACCAACATTCACTAAAACATTCATTGAGAAAGCTCAGGAAATTCAGAAAAACATCTACCTCTGTTTCATCAATTACACCAAAGCCTTTGACTATGTGAATCGTAATAAACTTCGAAAAGCTCTTAAAGAGATGGGAATAGCAGACCATCTTACCTGTCTCCTGAGAAACTTGTATGTGTGTCAAAAGCAACAGTTAGAACCCTGTATGGAAGAACTTATTGGTTCAAGATTAAGTAAGGAGAAAGACCGGGCTGTTTGCTGTCACCCTGTTTGTTTAACCTATATGCTGAGCACATCATGAGAAATGCAAGGCAAGTTACAAGCTGAAATCCATATAAGCAAGAGAAACATCAACAGCCTTGGATATGTGGATGATACCACTCTAATGGAAGAAAACAAAAAAGGAACTAAAGAGCTTCTTGATGAGGGTGAAGGAGGAGAATGAAGGAGCCAGCTTAAAAATAATAATAAAAAAAACTAAGATCATGGCATTCGGCCCCATTACTTCATGGCAAATAGAGGGGGAAAAGATGAAAGTAGTGACAGATTTCCTATTCTTGGGCTCTAAAATCACTGTGGATGGTGACTATAGCCATGAAATAAGAGGACATTGCTTCTTGGCAGGAGAGCTATGACAAATCTAGACAGTGACATTACCCTGCCAACAAAGGTCTGAATAGTCAAGTCTATGATCTTCCCAGTGTTCATATACAGTTGTGACAGCTGGACCATACAGAAGGCCGAACACCAAAGAATTGATGCCTTCGAACTGTGGTGCTAGAGAAGACTCCTGAAAGTCCCTTGGACAACAAGGAGATTAAACCAGGAAATCAACCCTGAATACTTGTTGGAAGGACTGATGCTGAAGCTGAAACTCCAATATTTTGGTCATCTGAGGCAAACAGCTGACTCATTGGAAAAGCCCCTGATACTGGGAATGACTGAGAGCAGAAGGAGAAGAGGGCATCAGAGGATAAGATGGCTGGCTGGCATCACCGATGCAATGGACATGAATTTGGACAAACTTTGGGAGTTGATGAGGAAGAGACAAGGCGTGCCACAGTCCATAGGGTTGCAAAGAGTCAGACATGATTGGGCTATTGAGCAACAACAATAAAGCTGAAATTTCTACAGGGTCCTTAACACTTTCCTTTTTATTTTTATTTGATTAACTCATTTCTAAGTCTTCTTGTCTAGTATTTTAAATTTTTATTCATTTAATCTTTTACATGGGTTCAAACTGCTAAATAAGGAGTGAAAATTCTTATCCCTCTTTCCATTTTTCTCTTATCTAGACAGATAATTTTTAGGTTGTTTTCACAGTCTTTATGTATATATAAGAAATATAATCAATCACTTTAGCCCCACTGAAACATGCATCTCTTCCTTCTTTCCTTCCTCATATCTTTGTGTCTTGCTTCATTGTTATGGTAATGCCCTCTTTTTCCCATTCATCTATTAACTTACTCCATGTGCCTCCATCTTTTGCTTTTTCCTCCTCTAATAATATAAAATATATTTTTTTCTTCCTAGTCCAACTGTTCTACACCTGTTCTACATGTTAGGCACTATTTTTTGCACTGACTCAAAACTTTACTCCTCAGTTCCTCACTTTCTTTTCTTGCACCTCCACTGTCTACTTCTCAAGATTCTCAAGCTATTTACATTTAAATAATTAAAATTAAAAATTTATTTCCATGATAGTATACATACTTCATCAGGATTGGGAACTCATGTATTTTGTTATTTGCAAATTTGTACAAACACTTTAAATAGTTCTAATTTCCATATAAATGATTTTTGATGTTAAAAAAATAATAAAAAATAAAAATTTTAATAAAAAAATAAAATAAAAATTTATTTCCTCAGTTCCACTAGTTACATTGCATGTGCACAGTAGTCACAAATGGCTAGTGACTACTGAACTGTTTAAATGCAAAATGTATCAGTTATATCATTAACAAATATTTTGTCCCTTTCAGTAGGTTGCCTTTTCATTTCTGATTTCTTTTGCTGTACTAAAGCTTCTAACTCTAATTATTTCCTATTTGTTTATTTTTGCTTTTATTTCTTTTGGATTTGGAGAAGATTCCCCCTCAAAATTTACTACAATTTAAGTCAAGGAATGTTCTGCTTATGTTTTCCTCTAGGAATTTTCTATAGTTCACTTCTGGTTTGTTTTTGACCTTTGTATTAAAGTAATTAAGTCTTTCCTTAAATGTCTGGATAGTCTTAGCTCTTCATTCATATTTAATAATGAGTCCCCAAGAAATTGATCACAGGAAATGTCCCAGAACACAACTGCTAGAAAGACATTACAGGTCCACTGAGCCAAATGGTGATTTATCCCTGTCTTTCTCTGAGACTCTACCTCTGCTTTCCCATAGCGACATCAATATCTTCTCAAAATGACAGTATCAGCCTTGGATTCCTAGGATCACCTAATTTGGTTCCCCACAGCTAAATGGCTCAATCTCCATATCTCAGCCCCATTACTTGGAAGAATGAATCTGATTGGCCTGGTCAAGTCAGCTTTTGTGGTCAGTGGTCATGAGAGACTTAGTTGGGCCATGAAAACTGCCTCTTCTCAGACTACTAGAGCTGGAAAGGTTCTTTTAGAAAGAAGCATGGAAGGGGAGAAAATTATTAACCTCTCTTACACAGCAATTGAAAAATTCCAGATAGTTTTGAGAGCACACTAGCCAACAAATGAGTTGAACCAGTCTACAATGTCAGGTATGGGTTCAAAGACTGGCATGAACCATGACTCAAACTTCATTGAAGTTGTTTTAATGTCAGTTTACTATTGATTTGGCAAAACAAGAAATGCAAAGGACAATCATCAGGTTAAAGATATAACTCAGTAGATGCAGTTCCCTTTGCCTTCCTAGATCCTCAAAGTTTTGTCAAAATTTCAAAGGATTTGGTAGCACTCACAGAGTGAGGAACCAGGTAGCTTAGCAATTTCTATAACCTCAGTCTCAGGCTCACTTTTATTTATTTATTTATTTATTTATTTATTTATTTTGAGTGGCTGGAAGAGAAGCATATCTGCACTTCCCTTGACCATGCAGGAAAAAATAATGTGCTTCCCTTATATTTCGCATGATATATTATGTATTATCATTAGGCCTATTGGAACCACAATATGTAATATAAATGAGTGAAGAAACTGTACAGCAAGGTCTATAACAGGGCAAGAACACTGAATAATGATAACTGACACCCAGCCTCTGCATAGGTAACACCCACACCCAGCCTAGAAAACTAGGATAGGAGAGATTGTAATATGTGAAGAAACTGGTATTTAGTACTAGGTGACTATACTCTTGCAAAAAAGATGTTTTTCTTTATTTTCTGTTTTATAGAAAAAGTCAGAAATCAGATTTCTAAGTGATATTTCTGGACTTTGAAATGTTGGCAATTAATCAAGAATTTTTAACACTCCCTGCTGGTCAAATGAAACATACCTACTGATAGAAACAGGCCTGCATACAGCTACTTTGTGAATCTATCTGCACATAGCTTATGCAGATACCTTATGCAAATCTAACTATTCCTTCAGACAGAATCCAATACAATCAAGAAAGAGGAGTTTATCCTCATACACCAATTTTCCACAAAATCACAAGATATTAGAATAGGAAAAAATATTGGAGTTCAGTGACCACAACTTCATTATTTTATAGATAACATAGCTGATGTTTAAAGAGATTTAACAACTTGTTCAAAGCTTAAAAGATAGTAAAATATAAGTATGTCAATATTTTTGGATTTTCTTTGAAGGGTGGTAAGATTCCTTGAGTTCTAAGATATAATTCATGGCAAGGCATCACAGCTCCACAGGCTTTCTAGCTCAATCTTATTTTAGTCTGAACCATAATTCATCAAAAAGCTTTATTTAAATTCCTTTCACAAAACCAACCAAAAAGTTTTAATATGCCATCTAGAAGGTTTGATGTAACTAAAACATATAACAGTGGTGTGATTATGCTGCAATAAATAATATCAATGTTAGTCTTTACACACTATTGGCAAGGCACGGCTCTTTAACTCCCCTCTACTTCACTTTATACATGGAACTGGTAAAATGCTATATTTATTTCAGGGTGCATTTGCCCAGGTAATTTGCAAACTCCAACTCTGGTTCTTAGGCCCAGATTTTTTTTTTAACTATTTTGACTTCACACATTGAAATTTATAGTGCATTTCACAGTGCTCCCCGCTGTGGGCCTCATCAGGTCCTGGCTGCCAGGCCACTAGGAAACAAGAAATGAATGCTGGAACACCCCGTGGCTGTTCTTAACTAAAGAACTGCAAACATGACCAAAGTTCCCTGCAAATCCTCCTAGATTGTCAGAAGAAAAATGGTAACAAGCTGCAGCCATTCAATGAAGCAATATTTTCCTTATTACTTGCAACGTCTTTTATTTAGCCTCAACAGTATCATATTTGAAATGATTTCATGACTGGGGGCAATACCCGGTAGCCATCTGTTCTCTCCGATTAGCTGTCAGATGAGTAGAATGTTTCTAGTCAATGTTTTCAAATTACTTTAAAATACCAAGGAATTCAATATTTGTTCATGACATTAATGAGGAATATTTTCATGTTTTCACCCCAAACAAAAAGTTCAGTTTTCCAACAATCTAATATTATCTCCATAGTCACTGGTGCAAATGAGTGGATTCTGACTTAAAAAAAAAAAAAAAAAAAAAACAGAAAGCAAAGGAAAAAAAGAAAAAATGAAAGCGGCAAAAATGTAGAGATTGGTGGGATTTCCAGAGCTTCCTTTGCACTTGCAATTTTTAAGAGTAAATCTTTAATTTAGAGATTTCTGCCTACCCACCATTGCAAGCCCCTTCAGGGCGATGATCTATCAAGTTTTGACTGTCTCAAACTGTTTGTGCCCAATTCCTCATCGATCACACTCACACTTGCTGCACTTTCAACCAGAGAGCCAAGAAACAATAATTTTCAATTAAGAAACCAGAAGAAGACTTGGGGATTTGATTTATGTTGCATGACTAATTATCAAATAGCTGGCCTAATGAAAATTAAGCTGCTGGTTACTACAAAGATTTGACTTTATTTTCTTGAAGAGATATTGATATGATCCAGAATGTAATTTATTGAAGGAGTATGATGCGTTTGAACAGTCATAGACATGTAAATGAGATAATTATCATTTTTAAGTGACAGGAATAATTATTTATATTATGATGAATTTTATATTCAAAGTACATATACATCTGAAATAAAAGATAATCTTTGCTTATAATAATGATTTTCACTCCCTTCTTATGCTACTGGAAGATCTAAAAATATCGCACATAATATAAGGATTGGAGGCTCTCTTTCCAAAAAGGAAAGCTAACATCAGTAACTTTGTAATGTTTTTGAACATTTCTTGATGTAAATTATTCAGAATGAGTAAATGAATGAAAACTGAAAACCATATAAAATATTATCAATTAATGTGTCAGATCATATGTACAGTTTATGTTATAGTTTTTTCTTGTATTGTTAAATACAGGTTTACATATACAAATGCCAAAATCATAAATATGCTACCATGCAGTTTACCTTTGTTCCATTAAAAAAAAAATTTAATGCTATGTCATAAATATGTAATGTTCTTTGCCACACTACCTTAGCCTTATTTCCATGTTATTTTTAACTTTACTTCACCTCATTTTCTTGTGCAACCAAATTGAACCATTCCTTGTTTCCTAAACATCGCATTGACTCCCCATCAATCTTCCTTCATTCCCGTGAGTCTACAAAACTTCCCCCAAACCCACATCTCCAAATTTCACCATCTTTCAAGCCCAGTCTCAGATGTCACATTCGTCATACAATTAGCAAAAGTTTTCTCTCTTTCCTTCCCCTGTATCCTGCAAAAATGTCTCCATTTTCTGATAGTTCACATAGAGGTGTGGTCATAGCCAGATCAGTAGTTCTCAATTTTGGCTGCTTGATGAGGACCTGTAATATACCTGTAATATAATCCAACTTCTGGAGTTTACCCAAACTCATATTTGGGGATGCCACTCGGTGATGCCATCCAATCATCTCATCCTCTGTCGTGCCCTTCTCCTCACACCCTCTTTCCCAGCCCTGAATCTTTCCCAGCATCAGGGTCTTTTCCAATGAGTCAGTTCTTCGTATCAGGTGGCCCAAAGTATTAGAGTTTCAGATTCAACATCAGTCCTTCCAATGAACACTCAGGACTGATTTTCTTTAGGATAGACTGGTTGGATATCCTTGCAGTCCAAGGGACTCTCAAGAGTCTTCTCCAACACCACAGTTCTTCAGCACTCAGCTTTCTTTATAGTCCAGCTCTCACATCCATACATGACTACTGGGAAAACCATAGCCTTGACTAGACAGACCTTTGTTGGCAAAGTAATGTCCCTGCTTTTTAATATGCTGTCTAGGTTGATCATAACTTTACTTCCAAGGAGTAAGTATCTTTTAATTTCATGGCTGTAGTCACCATCTGCAGTGATTTTGGAGCCCAGAGAAATTAAGTCTGCCACTGTTTCCCCATCTATTTGCCATGAAGTGACAAATATTCATCACAGTATTACTCTGACATTACTTGGTCAACTATTAAAAGGAAAAGTGAGAAGAAGAAAGAAAGTCAAAGTAGGGTAAAAAAGAAACTAATTTAGTGTCTACCCTTAGCTATTTCATTTAAGATGGCAAAAAATATTAGAAACAAGCTTGTTGTTTCAATCGTAATATAACAGGATCAGAAAATCATTTTTGAAATAGTTGGTGTTTAGTGAAACTTATTTTCAACTGTCTTAAATTTATTCATACAGATACTAAATAATGTTTTATTTCTTATTTTTTATTGTCACAAAGTAATATAAAACATTATTTTAACCACATTTAACTGAAGGGTTCAGTGGAATTACCTACATTCACATTGTTGTGCAACTCTCATCAGCATCCACTTCCCAATTTTTCACCTTCCTAAACTGAAACTCTATCCCTATTAAACCTAAGTTCCAATTCCCCAGTCCCACTCCTCACCCTCAACACCGGCCCTTGACATCTACCAATATAGTATCTGACTCTATGAATTTAATTGTCCTAAGTACCTCGTATAAGTAGAATCAAACAGTATTTTCTACTTCATACATAGTATGTACATATGTCAATCCCAATCTTCCAATCCTTCCCACCTTCCCCTTTCATTGGAATAAAGCATCTCAATGACAACCCTCCAATACATTTGCATTCTACCTTATATCCAGAACTGTCTTTCTAAAGCACAGATTTAATCGAGCTTCTACCCTATTTGGGCTTCCCCTATGGCTCAGCTGGTAAAGAATCTGCCTGCAAGGTGGGAGACCTGGGTTTGATCCCTGGGTTGGGAAGATTCCTTGGAGAAGGGAACAGCTACCCAGACCAGTATTCTGACCTAAAGAATTCCATGGACTGTATAGACCATGGGGTCGCAAACAGTCAGACATGACTGAGCAACTTTCATTTATACACTATTTTATGATCTTTAACACATATCCATCTCCTTACCACCTAAATTTAGGTTTGGGGGCCAGTAGATGGCTGGGAGTTTCTCTGAAAGGTCAAATTTCAAGTCCTACTCCAGAACCACTGAATCAAAATCTGCTTTTAAAACAAAAAATGTCAAAGGGACCTGTGTGCACACTGAAGTTTGACAAGCTCTAAAGATAGTAAAGACAAGCTCATTATTATTTATCTCTCATCTTGCTCTCCTAGGTTTATTTCCAGCTAATTCTTCCCTCTCAAGTTGTATCCCTAGCCATGCCAGCTGACTTAGAACAAGCCAGCGATTTCCTGTATTTCCATATGCTGTTTTCTCTTTCTTGGCTGGGCTGCCACATATTCACCTGGTGATTCACCAGGTAAATTTCTCAACACAGCTTATTCTCTGTCTTTGAAGCAAGATCTCCCCAACTGCGCAGGTAGAATTAGAATCTTTTTCTTCCTGCTTACAAGGCTCTAATTTAAGAGTTATCAAATTGTACTGTAGTGTTCACTTTTCTGCTTTTATTTAGGCTGTGCACTCCTTGAGAGCAGGAGATGCATCTTAATAAATCCTATGGTCCTTTCTAGCAATATTTTAGACATGAAGAAATTAAATCAACAAATTCTTTATGAGTGCTGGACAAAAGGCCTAGATGAGGCCATACTTAAAGACAACGTTTTCCTTTTACAAGGGTGTACTTGAAAGCTACACATTTTAAAGCACTATATTGTGGTTATTTATTGATTCCTCTATTTGTAGTGGAATAAGACATACTGAAGTACAGATTTAGGAGTGACCTGAGACATAACCTAATCACCTACTCATTCTGTTTCAAAGATGATCCAAGGTGATTAACCTGTAACCAGACAAAACATTGTATATTTACAGATCTTTTTACCTCCTCTTTATCTTCTGGTATATGTTTTGTACACAAATTGATGCTCAATAGATGATTTTTAAATAAAAGGATAAACAAGCGATATTTTGAACACGAACTTGATATTCAATAAATGATTTCTAAATAAGAGGATAAACTAATTTGCATTTTTAGTATTACTTTCAAAGTCAACCCTGAAAAAAGAGTTTAGCACAGTGTTAGCATAGAGTCAGTGATCAGTAATAAATATACGCTCTTTCTACCAGACTCTCTTCTTTTTAACTTAAATCTCTCATGCTGTAATTGAATTCCCATTGCCTTTGTTCAAAGCTTACGGAAATTAAAAATTAAAAATCTAAAATTAATCACTAAATTTCATTTTAGTTCAAAGGTAACAGAACATCAACAAATAAAATCTTTACTAATTTTTTCATTTCCTTTGCCAAACTACTGATGAAGTACCAATGCAGAGTTTCCTGTTGTTGTTATTTTTGTTCTGTTGTTAAGAACATAGAAAGATAATTTTATAATACAAGATTTTATATATATATAGGAATACTATTTAGCAATAAAAAAGAATGAGCCACTTATATATGCAACAACATATAATTAACATATAACATATAATATAATCTCAGAATAATAATGCTTAGTGAAACAAGCCAGAAACAAAGAGGCTATATACTGTATGATCCCATTTATTGATATATGGTATCATTCTGACAAAGGAAAAAGTAAAGGGACAGAAATCAGATGAGGTGCCTGAGGTCATGCAAGAGGATTGAGTACAGAGGAGCATGAGAGAACTTCTATAGATGATGGATATGTTCTGTAACTCAAATGTGACAGTGGTGGTTACAAAAAATATAGCTATAGATATAGAGATACATTTGTATGTATATGCACGTTTAAAAGCACTGAAACATCTCTTGGGTCGGCCAAGTTTGTTCAGATTTTTCATAGCTTACAAAACACCTGAACAAATTTTTGGCCAACCCAATTAAAAAGGAGAATTTTACCAGATGGCACAGTGATATAGAATCCACCTGCCAGTGCAGGAGACACAAGAGACATGAGTTTGATCCCTGGGTCAGGAAGGTAGAAGGGAATGGCAACCCACTCCAGTATTCTTGCCTGGAGAATTCCATGGACAGAGGAGCCTGGTGGGCAATAGTCCATGGGTTCACAAAGAGTAAGACATGACTGAGTTACTGAGCACACATCACTACATGTAAATTATATCTTAATAAATCTGACTTAAAAGGCTAATGATTAGTTGTTATATATTTGAAGCATATATAGATGAGGCTAGCACAGCAACAAATCNAATAGTCCATGGGTTCACAAAGAGTAAGACATGACTGAGTTACTGAGCACACATCACTACATGTAAATTATATCTTAATAAATCTGACTTAAAAGGCTAATGATTAGTTGTTATATATTTGAAGCATATATAGATGAGGCTAGCACAGCAACAAATCTCTTCTACAGATTGAGTTCTATATAAACTAGAACAGTTATTTCCATATATCAGTAACTGATTTGACTATTGTAATAGAAAGAATTACATAAACTTCTCTATCTACATTCTGTAACCCCAGAAGAAATCCAGTATCTTTCCCATTTTCATAGAACGCCACTGAAGTTCCAGTGCTAAAAGAACAATGGAAGCTGAATGGCCTCACAAACTGAAAGAGTTCAACAAAGTACTTCCCCACAGTACCTAAAAAGAGAAGGCAGAATGCTAGGCTATACCTACCATCATCATACCAGAGCAAACATTAAAATAATAATATTATTAACAATGAAATGGGAGGGATTAAGGAGGATCATTGCAGGGGTGGCTTCTTCACTCCTCTCACCTAAAGCCAGATAAGAAGGATTCTGACCAAACCTCTTAAAAATTCTCAGGGGGAAATCTGACATCTCAATTCCCATTTGAACTTCTGTTTATAAGGTGGATTAGTATGGCTGTCCTGGGGAAGGAGGACTGGAGTGAGGCATCAGAGCAGCTTGCGCTCCCACTGTGTGACACAGTAAGCCTGTGTGAGTGGCCTGCAGATCAAGTGAACCATAGAAGACAGCTGGATTTGGACCATTTTGCTGTTCCTTCTGGAGAAGGCTCCTTGTAGATGAAGAAATCTCAGGAGCTTCTCAAGGTGCTCTGCCTGGAGAAAAAGCTGAAAGAGGCAGTGAGGGAACTGTTCACATCAGAGCAGTCCTTCCCGTTTAGAAACTGTGCGGGAGGGGGACCTCCTGCATGACATCCAAGTAAACCTAAGCACAAGCATCCTGCAGGCATCCAAAACCAAGAGAGGATGGCTAAGTAGAGAGCTCTTTGCTTTCTCTCCATCTTACATTCTCACCGCATGACATCCAAGTAAACCTAAGCACAAGCATCCTGCAGGCATCCAAAACCAAGAAAGAATGGCTAAGTAGAGAGCTCTTTGCTTTCTCTCCATCCTACATCCTCACCAGGAGGAAACATGGAGCCCAGAAAGGGAAGCAGAGTGGAGCAGGTGATGTCTCCCTCATAGGTGTACCTCTCTCAGACCAAGAGATGTTCTGAGTAAATCTTGAAATGAATTTGAAATCTAAATTTTACTATAGACTTTACTGGAGCAAACGTTGGAAAACTTAAAAGCAACTGGAGGGACTTCCCTGATGGTCCAATGGTTAGGACCCAACACTTCCAATACAGAGGGTGCAGGTTCAATCCCTAGTCAGGGAAGTAAGATTCTGCATGCTGAGCAGCCAAAAATATATAAATAAACAAACAAAGTGTACAGCCTGAAAAGTTTCAGACAGACATTTTTAAAAGTAACTAGAAAGCTAGGAGTTCCATCTGAGACACTGTTTAGAAAGAGAAAAGTCAAATCCTTAAAAGCATGTTTGAAGGTTACTACTAAAAAGTCATCCTGTTCGCCTGAGGTTTCTCATTGAGAAAACACTGATTTAGGAGCTTCACGAAATTAGAAAGTGTCCACATTAGTAAATGGGTGTCAGTGGTTTGAAGTATAATTCTGGGGACAACACTGGAGTACTTTTAAGAAAGGTAATATCACAAATAATCTTGATGGCACAAAGAACAATATTGTGCAAGTTAATAAGGAGTTTGGGGTTGACATGTACACACTGCTATATTTAAAATGGATAACCAACAAGGACCTACTGTATAGTGCAGAGAACTTTCCTTAATGTTATATAAAAACCTAAATAGGAAAAGAATTTGAAGAATACATACTGAATGTATGTATGTATAACTGAATCACTTGCTGTATACCTGAAACTAATATAACATTGGTTTTTGCTATGTGGGATCTTAATTCTCCAACCAGGGATCAAACCCATGTCTCCTGCATTGGGATCATGGAGTCTTAACGACTGGACCTCCAGAGAAGTCCCTAACAAAACATTGCTAATCAATTATACTTTAAAAAATATTAATATGGGCATCAACAATTCTAAACCAAAATCTGATTCAGTAGTCTACATTTAAGTAAAAAGAAATTTTAAGAATACCTTAATCAACTTATTTTACTTTTATTTTTCTGTTTATGAATGCACAAAAATCATATATGATATTTTTAATGAGTAAATAGACACAAAAGAAACAACTCTTCACATAAGTTTAAAATAAAAAGATAAAAAAAAATGAATCATGTCATCATTTAATTGACTTATTCCCTGGTGGCTAATATAGTAAAAGCGTCTGCCTACAATGTAGGAGACCCAGGTTTGATCCCTGGGTTGGGAAGGTATGACCTAAATCAAATCCCTTACAGTTACACAGTAGAAAGAAGAAATAGATTTAAGAGACTGGATATGATAGACAGAGTGCCTGATGAAGTATGGATGGAGGTTCGTGACACTGTACAGGAGACAGGGATCAAGACCATTCCCAAGAAAAAGAAATGCAAAAAAGCAAAATGGNTATATATATATATATATATATATATCTTACTTGAGCACAGAAAAATCTTAGAGCCTGTTCTTTATGCTTCATAATTTAATACCTGAAAAGCCTTGGCTTTATTAGTTTTTATTTGTGGGTAATTGTGAATACTTTTCCATTTATCATTTATGGGAAGCCTTTTACTAATGTTTAGTTGTTTGGATACTGATAAGTTAAAAAGATATTTAGAAATATATTACTAGCACTTAGATATATGGGGAAAAAATAACAGGATAATATATAGCTATGTTTAAAGAAAGGGCAATGCACAGTTTGGATTTAAAGGGAAACAAATTTGCCTGGAAAATTTCATGGACAGAGGAGCCTGGCAGGCTACAGTTCGTGGGATCACAAGGGTCGGACACTACTGAGCTCACACACACACATAAATGAGAATACAATCTCAGGTTCCCACATTTCTTCCTGAGTTCAGTTCAGTTCAGTTGCTCAATCATGTCTGACTGTTTGCAACCCCATGGAGTGCAGCACGCCAGGCCTCCCTGTCCATCACCAACTTCTGGAGTTTACTCAAACTATCGTCCATTGAGTTGGTGATACCATCCAACCATCTCATTCTCTGTCATCCCCTTCTCCTCCTGCCTTTAATCTTTCCCAGCATAAGGGTTTTTTCACATGAGTCACTTCGCATCAGGTGGCCAAAGTATCGGAGTTTCAGCTTCAGCATCAGTCTTTCCAATGAATATTCAGGACTATTTCAATGAATATTCAGGACAATGAATATTCAATGAATATTCTTCCTGAAGGTGGCAGTATTTCAGTGACTAAAAACGGATGACAAGTTGAATACCTACCAGGAGCTCTCAGACATCTATGAAGGTGTCATTTAGCGACTAGAAAAAGTCCCTTCAGTAATCATTTTCTGTTGGTGTTGAGTCATACACCTGTAGGGACACATGCTGCCTGTCTGCTAACCAGTGACTCCTTAGGATGAGGACTGTTGAGGTAGGATAACATTTTAGTTGCTCATATATTGGGGAAATTTTTTTGCTGTCATTTGAGAGAGAGAAAGCATAGAAATATATTATTAAATTTAGAATTTAGTGCAAAGTAGAAAATGTAGAAAGACGAGGCAGAATGACATGTTTTTATGATTGACAGCTACTGTCTTTAATGGGAAAGTGGTGGTTTAATTCATGCTGTTATTTTTCTTGAGACAAAATTTTCCAAGTGTTTGATAGATATAATGACTATATAAACCCAACTTAATTTTTGTCACTAATTAACTCATTGTTGAAAGTATTAAGAGCATTAACAAATTTCAGAGTAAATATTTAACAATCAAAAGAAAATGCTTTTTATACATTTCAAGCAGCAGATTCTGAGAAGAACATGCACATGCATGTTATATGTATTAATTAAGTTACATATGGAGAGGTGAATACATGTAAGCACAAAAATAAATACAGATGAGCAAAACTGATTTAAAAAGTGTGTCAAACGATAGTACTGTTTAATTTTATTATGATATTTAAAAATAAACTATAAACATTAACATTATTGATTGATGTTTGACAGTTAACTCATTATTTATTTTAATTGGTCATTGCAGGCAGATTCTTTACCAGCTGAGCCACAAGGGAAGCCCAAGAATACTGGAGTGGGTAGCCTATCCCTTCTCCAGTGCATCTTCCCAACAGAGGAACCAAACTGGGGTCTCCTGCACTGCAGGCAGATTCTTTACCAAGTGAGCTATCAGGGAAGCCCCCTTGATTGGTCAAGGCCACATTAAATTCAAATGGAATGATTTGTAGTATTGTCTGATACTTAAAATATCTGGATTATGGTTCTTACAAAGGAATTTGAAATGACAGAGGCCCAAGAGATCCTGGGAATTATGTCCTCTGAAATTTGTCATCAGGAATGTAAACTGACTCTGGAATAGCAGCAGAGTGACATTTTATTCAATTTATGGTATTTTAAAAATTCTTTTGAAGATAAAATATTTCCCGCTTATATTTTTCATCAACCGTGTCAAAATATACCTCAGTAGAATTGTAAATGCGTGTATGTATAATTATAACAATTTTAACTTTCCTCTTTTTTCTGTCCTAACCATATAAACTGTGCCAGCTTACGCTGACATTTCATTCACGAGTATAGTTCCATGAGGTTCTTGTTAGCTTAGATCTCAGTATTAGTTAGATCTCTGTGTTTACATTGATAGACACGCTTAGGGGCAGGAGGAGAAGGGGACGACAGAGGATGAGATGGCTGGATGGCATCACTGACTCAATGGATGTGAGTCTGAGTGAACTCCGGGATTTGGTGATGGACAGGGAGGCCTGGCGTGCTGTGATTCATGGGGTCGCAAAGAGTCGGACACGACTGAGTGACTGAACTGAACTGAACTGAACTAGGCATATCTTCTCATACATCCCAAATTCTAGTAAGTTAATACTCTCTTCTCTTGAATCATAGATATAGTCTCTTTATTTCTACTCTATACTATCAATATCTACTAGAATGATACCCATTTTTTTTTAAATCAGAAACTACCTTTTTCAATTATTTGCTTTTTTTAATAGAGCAGTTCAGGTTTATAGCAAAGTTGAGTAGGAAGTACAGGGTTTCCATATGTCTTCTGTCCAGATACACCTACAGCCTCCCCTACTATCAACTCCTGCACTAGAGTGGTACATTTGCTACACTGACACCTCATCACTACAAGTCCGTTATTTACTTAGGGATCATTTTTGGTATTGTACATTCTGTGGGTTTTCAGGAATGTCTAGTTCTTCCCTCCTGGGCATAGTATCACTGCTATTGTTCATTTAACTTACACATAAGCATATATTATATATATGTATATATGTTTATGCATATATATGTACACACATCATAAGCATACACAATCACATACATAGTTCGTATTATTATTTTGCAACAATTATCTTTTAGATCAATTAAGAATAAGAAAATGAATGTTTTTTTTGCCATTAGTTATTCATGCTCTGATGTTATTCCTTTCTTTGTGTAGATCCAAATTTCCCTTGTGGTTCAGCTGGTAAAGAATCTGCCTGCAGTGCAGGAGACCTGGGTTCGGTCCCTGGGTTGGGAAGATCCCCTGGAGAAAGAAAGGCTACCCACTCCAGTATTCTGGTCTGGAGAATTCCATGGACTGTGTAGTCCATGAAGTTGCAAAGAGTCAGACACAACTGAGCTACTTTAACTTCATTCAACTTTATAACCTCTGGTATTTTCCTTCTCTATGAAAAACCTTTAACATNAGAAAGGCTACCCACTCCAGTATTCTGGTCTGGAGAATTCCATGGACTGTGTAGTCCATGAAGTTGCAAAGAGTCAGACACAACTGAGCTACTTTAACTTCATTCAACTTTATAACCTCTGGTATTTTCCTTCTCTATGAAAAACCTTTAACATTTCTTGCAAGGAAGGTCTAAGGCAACAAACTCTCTCAATTTTTCTTTGTCTAACAGTCTTTATTTCACCTTCATATTGAAGGATAATTTTACAGGCTAAAGAATTCTAAAGTGGTGACTTTTCTCTCAGCACTTTAGATACTCTTTTCTTGTTTGCATGATTTCTTAAAAGAAGTAGAACATAATTTGTTTTTTAAAAGTTGCTTATTTTTAATTGAAGAATAATTGCTTTACAATATTGGGTTGGTTTCTGCCATATATCAGCATGAATCAGCCATGGTATACATATGTCCCCTCCCTCTTGAACTTCCCTCTAACCCTCCACCCCATTCCACTCCTCTAGGTTGTCACAGGGCACCAGGTTTGAACCCTCTGTGTCATACAGCAAATTCCCACTAGCTATCTATTTTATATATGGTAATATATGTTTTAGTGTTACTCTCTCCATTCATCCCACCCTCTCCTTCCTTTACT
>SJYV01035606.1:141046-160810 GCA_006410875.1 Neotragus pygmaeus
CCTTCATTATTCCTGTGATACTGTTTTTGATTTCTAGTATTTATTTTTGATTCTTAGAATTTTCATCTCTGTTTGTATTATCCATCTGTTCTTGCATGTTGTCTACTTTTTCCATTCTCAATCTGATCATTTCAACATACCTGCCATATCTGATTCTGGTTCTGATGCTTGCTCAGTCTCTTCAAAGTATAATTTTTCCCTTATAGTTGTTTGCTGAAATCTGGACATGATGTACTGACTGAAAGGAACTGCAGTAAATGGGTCTTTGGTGATATGATGGTATCAGGAGAGGGAAAGCCTTCTGTAGTCCTATGATTAGAGCTCAGTCTTTTGATGACCCCATGCTCCTTGATTGTAAACCTTACCTGTGTTCTTTTTAAACTCTTTCTTGTTTTGTTTTGTTTTTGGCCTCACAGTGCAGCCTGCAGGATCTCAGTTCCCTGACCAGGGACTGAACTCATGCCCTCTGTTGTGGAAGTGCAGAGTCTTAACAGCTGAACGATCAGGGAAGTCCTCATCAGTACTTCTTAGTTTTCTCTACAGAAAACTAGAGAAAGCTGAGATTCCCCTTTCAGAGAAAGCTGAAATACAACTATCTGTATTTACCTTCCACAGATAGATTGCTGCTGCTGCTGTTAAGTTGCTTCAGTCATGTCCGACTCTGTGCGACCCCATAGACAGCAGCCCACCAGGCNCTCCAATGCATGAAAGTGAAAAGGGAAAGTGAAGTCGCTCAGTCGTGTCCGACTCTTAGCAACCCCATGTACTATAGCCTACCGGGCTCCTCCATCCACGGGATTCTCCAGGCAAAAGTACTTGTAGTGGGTTGCCGTTGCCTTCTCCAGTGACCAACCTAGACAGCATATTAAATAGCAGAGACATTACTTTGCCAATAAAGGTCTGTCTAGTCAAGGCTATGGTTTTCCCAGTAGTCATATATGGATGTGAGAGTTGGACTATAAAGAAAGCTGAGCACTGAAGAACTGTGATGTTGGAGAAAACTCTTCCGAGTCCCTTGGACTGACAGGAGATCTAGCCAGTCCATTCTAAAGATCAGTCCTGAGTGTTCACTGGAAGGACTGATGTTGAAGCAGAAGCTCCAATACTTTGGCCACCTGATGCGAAGAAGTGAGTTATTTGCAAAGACCCTGATGCTGGGAAAGATTGAGGGCAGGAGGAGAAGGGGATGACAGAGGATGAGATGGTTGGATGGCATCACTGTCTCAACGGAGATGAGGGAGATGAGTTTGGGTAGACTCCAAGAGTTGGTGATGGACAGGGAGGCCTGGTGTGCTGCAGTCCATGNGGGAAAGATTGAGGGCAGGAGGAGAAGGGGATGACAGAGGATGAGATGGTTGGATGGCATCACTGTCTCAACGGAGATGAGGGAGATGAGTTTGGGTAGACTCCAAGAGTTGGTGATGGACAGGGAGGCCTGGTGTGCTGCAGTCCATGGGGTCACAAGGAGTTAGACACGACTGAGCGATTGAACTGAACTGAACTGAATTGACTTATAATAATGGTTTGTCTTCCAATTGGTGGCACATGAGACTTACGTAAGTATTGTATCCAACTTCTGAGCCCCAATTTTAAAAAGGAAACAATCCTCTACTCTTACCCCATTCTCCTATTCCCTTTCCAAGGTATTGGTGCATGGTACATGCCAGTGTCTACCCTGCCAATGAGGGTAACACATTATGGAATAGCAGATCAATGATATAGAAGGAACCTGGGTCCCCAGGTAATTCCACAAAACAAAGCCACTAACTTATTCTAGGCATCTTCTAGGTCCAGACTGTTATATAAGAGGGAAACAAACTTGTATCATATTAAGTCTGTCATTTCCGCTCAGTCGTGTCTGACTCTTCGAGACCCCATGGACTTCAGCCTACCAGGCACCTCCGTCCATGGGATTTTCCAGGCAAGAGTACTGGAGTGGGGTGCCATTGCCTTCTCCTTCTATCATATTAAGATAGTCTAAAAATATACAAAAATAAAAATAAAGTAAGATAGTCTATTTGTTATAGTTGCTTAACCCATACACCAGCTATTGCAATANGTCCATGGGATTTTCCAGGCAAGAGTACTGGAGTGGGGTGCCATTGCCTTCTCCTTCTATCATATTAAGATAGTCTAAAAATATACAAAAATAAAAATAAAGTAAGATAGTCTATTTGTTATAGTTGCTTAACCCATACACCAGCTATTGCAATACATAGCAACTTAAAAGCTGAAATTTAATACTACATATTAGACACTGTTTTTATTGTGATTTTGTATCACAGAAACCCTAATGGAAGGCACTATTATTATCTCCACTTTTAGAGGTAAAAAGTGGACATTTGTAGAGGCTAGCTAACTGTCTAAAGTCATACATAAATGGAGGGACTGAGATTTGCCACTCATAGATTGACTTCAGTTCTTTACTATGATAGTATGTTTCCAACATAGGGCTGTTCTTCCAGCCTCATGAAGCATCTCATACTAGTGCAAAGGTTTGATGTAGTGCATTGATACTTTTATAACTCTTTAAAACAATACAAGAAACTTGCATCCAAATAATGTATAAATTAGCATAATTCTGACCAAATGTAGCCATAATATTGAATGCTTAATCTTAAGGAATAATTTAAAACATATACACAGATGCAATATTACCCATAATTCAAAAAACCTGAAAAACAAATTGCATCCAACAGTAGAAACGGGGTTAAAGAAAATAAAGCAACACAAACTTATTGAAATGCTTTGAGGAAAATATAAATATAAACATTATACCAATCTTTCAACATTTATAGTACAATGAATGCTATGTGGAAAAGACAGGCTACAAAGAAATAGGTAAAAAATGTCTAACACTTATTATGCATATACTATATTCTAGACACCAAATATTTTACACAAATATTATTGTATTTAATCATTATCCCAATGATAAATGGAGGAGATGATAACTCTTTCCCTTATCCTGTTTTCCAGGTGAAGGAGCTTATTTTCAAAGAGTTTAAACTTTTGCTAAACATCATGTAGCTAGAAAGAAACAGAGAAGCAATTTTCCTCCAAGTCCACATCTCACTAAAGTATTTGTTTCTGTTATTCCACACCACTCAAAAAGGACTATACACTTTGATTATGACTATAGAAAAATATGATTAATAGGGGACACAAAATTAAAAAGAAATGAAAGAAGTAAAAACAGTATGCTGAGATAAAATAGGGTTATTTTTCTGGTTTGGGGCACATTTTTTTCTTACTGGTGAAAAGTATGCCTTGTCCATAACTGCACCCAATATATCCCCTTCACTGAAGTATGTAGCACACAATAGATTTGAGAATGGTTGTGGAGGGACATTTAAGACATGGTTCTTAACTTGGTGGTGGTGGTTTATTCGCTAAGTTGTATCTGACTCTTGCGATCCCATGGACTGTAGCCTGTCAGGCTCCTCCGTCCATGGGATTCATCAGGCAAGAAAACCGGAATGGGTTGCCATTTCCTTCTCCAGGGGATCTTCCTGATCCAGGAATTGAACCCAGATCTCCTGCATTGCAGGCAGATGATTTATCAACTCAGCTTTGAGGGAAGTCCAAACTTAACTTACCTCTAGAAAAAGACTCTATGTGTGATAGGAAACTAATTTTAGAAGCCAACACTACATAGCTTTCCACTAAAACCAGGTGACTCCCAGACTTACTAATGATCTTTCTCAAACTTGATTCTTTTCCAGTATTGCCTTCCTCAGTGGATAGCATCACCATCTAGCCAGTAACATAAGTTATCTATGACACTTCCCTTTCTCCTACCATATCCTATTCATCATCAGTTCCTCTCCGTGTTACATCTTAAGATCCCCTAAATTCATTCACTTCTCTTTTGAACAAAATGCCTTCATCTCCTCCACCCATAACCTAACTGGTCTAGCCCATCCACTCTTAAAATCTGTTCTTTACGGCAGCCAGAGTAATTTTTTAACTGTCAATCTTATCATGGCATCCCATGTTTAAAATACCTATTAAGTATTCTCCACTGATCTCAAAATAATTCTAGGTCTACAAGGCCCCAAGAAATCTCTACCAACAGCTTCATCTCTCACTTCCTCTTAGCAGTCCAACCACTTAGAGTTTACATTACAGCCAATTGTATCATATGCTTAGTCACTCAGTCATGTCCATGGACTGTAGCCCTCCAGGCTCCTCTGTTCATGGTGATTCTCCAGGTAAGAATACTAGAGTGGGTTGCCATGCCCTCCTCCAGGAGATCTTCCCAACCCAGGGATCAAACCACCTGCATTGCAGGTGGATTCTTTACTGTCTGAGTCACCAGGGAAGCCTAACTGTGTCATGCTCCTTTGACACAAAAGAGCCACAAAGTCTTTGGCAGGTAATGTTCCCTCAGCTGAATGTGTGTTTCAGTAATGTCCCTTTTTCAACCCTTCCCTTAACTTAACATCTGTTCATTCTTTATATTTCACTACAAGTATCATAAGGAACCCATTCTTGATCCTACTTAAAGTTAGGTCTTCTTATCTTCCACTCTTTTAGGGTAATATGCAATTCCTTCTAGCACTTAAATAATAATTTTATATTTATTCATGAGAGTTTCTAACTCTCCCAGGAAATTGTAGGCCCCAGAAAGGTAAGGATCTTATCTGTTTTTGTCACATTATATATCTAGAACCTAGCCCAGAGCCTGACAAATGGCAGACGTTCAATAAATACTTCCATCTGATGGAAGTGCCAACTTGTATAAAGAGTGGCACTGATGATGACCTAATAACCATAACAAAGTGTGAAATATCTTTGTTCTCTATTTCTTTATGTCCAAACACATAAGGTCAAGGTACTTTCTGCATCAAAACTGACAGTGACATTTGCTTTTCCATCCATTCATTCCCTTTTTGATGTTTTCTTCTCCCCAATGGTATCATCTGCTCTTTATACACCCAGTGCCTTCTTTTATTTTTAACACTCACTATTTGTTAGTTAGTTAACAAATAAAGTAAGTCCTGGCTATACTTAAAGCATTGTGCTACATACAGAGTATAAAGAAATGAATAATAGTAACTCTCACCAAGAAATAAAAATGGCATAATAGTTGGCAGTGACTACTGTATGCATATCACATGCCAGTAACTACTGTATGCATATCACATGCCATTCTTGATGATATACACATAAGGCTGAGATAAGATGTGAAGTACAGCACACACCCATGAGCAAGCAGGAACTTAAAGGCCAAACCCTCAGCAACCAGCCTATCTTGATCTTCTTACTTCCCCTAGTCCCTACTGGTAACTTTATTTGGGGGTGACCCAATGCAGAAAAAGAGACAATATAACAGGAATGTATTAAAAGCCATTTGTAGTTCTGGCCAGACTCCCTGCCCTGCCAGAACATCTGCTCAGAAGGAAATGGCAAAGGAATCGATCAGAGAGCACATTTCAGGCGTTTAAGTCATCAGTCATTTGTTTAAGTTAGTCGTGTCCAACTCTTTGTGACCCCATGGACTGTAGCCTACCATGTTCCTCTGTCCATGGGATTTTCCAGGCAAGAGTACTGGATTGCCACTTCCTTCTCCAGAGAGATAAGTTTAAGGCAGTCTTCAAATTGTGATTTTGAGAACTACAGATTGTCATACAGTTTGTTAGTCTCCTGCTTTTAACTAACACTGGTGTAAGAATAAAACAAATATTGGAATAACTCAGATTTAGAAAGTTCCTGCACCTAGTATCATGGATCAGATGGCCAAATCTTGACTCTGTGGAGCCTCGATCATCAAGCTAACCTGGGACTGAGAAGCAGCAGGAAAACTAAGGTCACCAGGGAGAAGTATCTCCTTCTAGAACCACAGAGTGTCTCCAATAGTTATTACAACACTGCATGGTGGGAGGGGGGACTGTAATAATATTATATTCATGATAGGTGAGAAAACTAAGACTTACAGATCATCCAACAAATAAATGAGAGATAATTCTTTCTTCTGTCTTTAAAGCCCAAATCTTTTCCACTATACTATGTAGTTGCATAGTAGGAAGCAATAAGGACATTTACAAACAGTAAGGAACATAAAATAGGTAGATCCAGGCTGCAGACTTTAGGGGACAGGAAGAGTCCTTCTGATAGGTCCCTGGGGAAGATAGCTTGGAGCACTGTAAAAAGGATGTTCTTGGGCAAAGGTGCCAGTTGCAGAAGCAATAAATTACACAGTTAAATGGAAATAGTTGCTGTGTGCAGGGGAGAGGTGCTGAAAAATTACATGGGAACTGAAATGTAATAGATTCTAGGAGCTAAAATCAGAGTTATCATTGGGGCCCTATGATTTCTCTCCTTAAATTCAGACAGGACATAGCTAATTAATCGGCTAAAGACTGGTAATTAGAATTTGCCATTACAATACATCATTTGCTGGGCTCCTTGTATCCTGAATGTTGAATATTTCTTCTTACTTTTGACTCTAACTCCTTTTCTAAATGTAGATCAATCAATTTTCCCATAATAATTTTAATTACACTATAACATAAGTTGTGAGCAAATAACACTATAACATAAGTTGTGAACAACTTTCAGTCTTCGGTGATGAGGCAGTCAGTGGAAATACGTGAAAGGTACAGAGACAGCTGAAAAAGAATGGTAGAAATTTGGCAAACTGGATAATACACTTCCCATATAAGGGATTCAAACTAAAACTTTGCATAATCATATATTTATCTATAAATTTGTGCTACAAATTACCTGTATGCAACATCTGTGTTTATATATAAATACTTTCCTGGTGGCTTAGACGGTAAAGCGTCTGTCTACAATGCGGGAGACCTGGGTTAGATCCCTGGGTCGGGAAGATCCGCTGGAGAAGGAAATGGCAATCCACTCCAGTACTATTNCCTTGTTTCTGTCATCCCAGGATAAGAGTTCACTCTCTTGTGTGTTGAGGGTGGTCTTTGGGCAGAAAGAATCTATTGCAGCAATAGATCAATGGGCTATGCTGTTGTTCAGTCGCTCAGTCATGCCGGACTCTGTGACCCCATTGACTGGAGCATGCCAGGCTTACCTGTCCTTCACCATCTCCCAGAGCTTGCTCAAACTCATGTCCATTCAGTCAGTGATGCTATCCAACCATCTTATCCTCTGACATTCTGTCTCCTCCTGTCATCAATCTTTCCCAGTGACAGGGTCTTTTCTAATGAGTCGGTTCTTTGCATCAGGTGGCCAAAGTATTGAAACTTCAGCTTTAGCATCNTCAGTCAGTGATGCTATCCAACAATCTTATCCTCTGACATTCTGTCTCCTCCTGTCATCAATCTTTCCCAGTGACAGGGTCTTTTCTAATGAGTCGGTTCTTTGCATCAGGTGGCCAAAGTATTGAAACTTCAGCTTTAGCATCAGTTCTCCCAATGAATGTTCAGGATTGACTTCCTTTAGTGATTCCTCCACTCTTCTCCAGTAGCATGTGGGCACCTACTCATCTGGGCTGCTTATCTTTCAGTGTCATAGCTTTTAAAATTTTCATACTGTTCATGGGGTACCCAAAGCAAGAATGCTGAAATGGTTTTCCATTCCATTCTCCAAATGGGCTATGCTATCTAATCTCAAAACATGGAAAAAATTCATTAGCCCACAACACTTTTTACTCAACTCTCCCAAGAGATGACTATTTTGCTGCATGTTAGAATCAACATCCTAGCATGTACTTGGGAACAGAAATCAGATCCATATGTAAATATGAACATCTATGACTTAGGAAAAAATCAACATGTTTCAAAGATTAGAACTTTTAAAAGCTCATGTAATTNAGATGACTATTTTGCTGCATGTTAGAATCAACATCCTAGCATGTACTTGGGAACAGAAATCAGATCCATATGTAAATATGAACATCTATGACTTAGGAAAAAATCAACATGTTTCAAAGATTAGAACTTTTAAAAGCTCATGTAATTTTAGTTCCATTCTGAAATTGAGTGTTCTATTTTAATATTTCCAATTTACTTACATCAAAATTTCCCCAAGTGTATGTGAGAATATAAACTCAATCCAGCTCAATAAGATTCTTCATTCCAGGTTTCATTTTTATCACAAAAAATTCATATGCACTTGCATTCTACTCAAGAAAGTATCTGTATTTGTTTTATAAAAAGGTTTTAAGTTACAAACTAAGTTATTATACTCCCCTCTCCAACATATTTTAAATAAAATTGACAATCAAAAAAAAAAGTAAATTTTATTGGCCCTGAATCTTTTTATACCCAATTGTTTTCACTAAAAACTAGTTAGCAACCCCGTATGAAAGTATGGAATAGTTTCCTTCTAATTCTAAAAGTCTCAGAAGCAGTAACAATGATTCTCTTTCTTTTAGCAAATGAAAGCTGGAAGCAGTTCATCAAGTGAGGTATACCATTTTTATGTTAATTAAGTATCCCAATTAGAAAATGTTTATGAAAGTTTGTTAAACCATACAGTTTATATGTTCCATAAGGTTTCATTGTACAAGGCACTATGTATGTAACTCTATCCTAATTTTAACATACAAGGCTATCAACCCCAAAAATGTAAGAAAACAATTATTTGTCAGAGACAAAATATAGATTTCTTTCTGGGCAAATAATTCCTATCTGGATATCTGTGGTGTCCAAACATTATTTTTCTAATTTTTTTTTCNGCCTGGTAGGCTACAGTCCATGGGGTCGCAAAGAGTCGGACACGACTGAGCAACTTCACTTTCACTTCACAGTGTTTGCTAACATTACTAAGGATACATTATGCACTGTTTTGGCTGCTTTACATCTATTAATTAATTTAAATCTCACAACCACCCCATGGATTGGGAAAATGAGAAGCATCTTCACTTCACAGACAAGAAAACTGAATTCAGGGAGGTTAAATAACTTACCCAAGGTCACTTAGAGTCAAAATTTGAACTGAGATCCTCTGGCTCCAGCATGTATGGTCTCAAGTTCCATAGTATAAGTCTGGACTTCAGAGTGTGTATGTGTGTGCTAAGTCACCTAGTTGTGTCTGACCCATTGTGACCCTATGGACTATTGCCCCCCAGGCTCCTCTGTCTAAGGGATTCTCCAGGTAATAATACTGGAGTGGGTTGCCATGCCCTCCTCCATGGGATCTTCCTGAACTGAGGATTAAACTTCATGCCCCTATGTCTCCCACTTTGGTGGGTTCTTTACCACTAGTGCCACCTGGGAAGCCCCGGACCTCAGAGAGTGCTTTCAAAGTGGATGACTGTTCATGACCATAAAAGAATTAGGAGCAAATGTTTGTGAAACCTGTATCGCAGCCAATTTGATCATAAAAAACTACAATCAGTTAAACACATTTATTAGCTTCCTAGTATGCTCAAAGTACTGGACCTCACCCATGTAGGCTTCCTAACCAAAGCCAGAAAAACAAACCTGTGTGTTTGCAACCTAACCATCCAGTGCTATTTCATGACTAAATCTACTGGATATCACTCAACATTATTCAGGCACAAGCAAAAAGAAGCATCTAACTGATTCAAATTACCAGTGAACAAAACATAGAAATTCCATTTAAAAGTTATTGGTGTAAGACAGACATTTGGTTGTTAGTAGGACATAAGAGGGGCTTGCCAGGTGGCACTAATGATAAAGAATCCGCAAGCCAATGCAGGAGACTTAAGAAATGCGGGGTCAATCCCTGGGTCAGGAAGATACCCAGGAGGAGGGAATGGCAACCCACTTCAGTGTTCATGCTTGGAGAATCCTATGGACAGAGGAGTATGGCAGGCTACAGTCTATACGGTTGCAAAGATTTGGACACGACTGAAGAGATTTAACACACACATGGGAAATAAGAGAGAAGTCTGAGTCATGATTTTTGTCAACACATCGCCTTATAAAAATGGCCACCGCCCTGGCCCTTGTTACCCAAATTAGTCTAGACTCTACAGCAGTGTTTCTCAAAGCCACCTGTTTCACCATCACTAGGAGTAATTGTTGAAAACCCAGACTTATATAACTCTGCAATGTGAGAAAAATTTTCAATGGAACTCAGGGACCTGAACACTTAATAAGCCCTCAGTATTTCATAGGCTCAAAAGTTTGAGACCTACCAGTGAGACAAAGGATAAGAAAGCAACTTTAATCACTTTTAGGAAATGTTGAGTTCTATAAAAGAGCTACTTGTACTCTCTAAAGATAAATTCATGCTCTCTAAAATTATAAACTGTAGGTTCATGTGTGCTCTGAATGTAGATCACCATAATTTTTTCTAGCTTTTCTAAAAATTAATTTATTTTAATTGGAGGCTAATTACTTTACAACACTGTGGTGATTTTTACCATACATTGACATGAATTAGCCATGGGTGTACACGTGTTCCCCATCCAGAACCCCCTACCCCATCCCTCCCCATCCCATCCCTCAGGGTTGTCCTGGTGCACCAGCTTTCAGTGCCCTGTTTCATACATCAGATCACCATATTTTAAAACACAAAGATATCACTGTTGTTTGAAAAAGTATAACATTGAATAATTTAACTCTCTAGGATTTTACATTTCAATTCAAATTTCTGAGAAATGTGTCAGAATTCCATTCCTCTGAAACTAACAGCAACAAAGCCAAAGTGTTTTAGACAAATAATTACTTTTGCTTGTATAACAATAAGTCCAAAGACAGGCATCTTGCAGGCAATGGTCCAGAGCTTCAACTTTGCCATAAAGAAATTCCCTGTCTTTCTGTTCTTCCATTCTTAACACGCACCCCTGTTACCTCATGGTCACAAAATGGCAGCTTTTGCTCCAGCAAAGGACTGAAGTCAGTAAAAAGAAGGAAAGAGAGAAGGGTAATGCCAGTTGTCTAGGTCTGAACATCCTCAAAGTGGATATCAACTTTCACTTATCTGAGTTTTATCACAAGATCACAGCATCAGAAGCTGAAAAATGACAAACAAAATGGCCATGATTGGTCTAGACCAGGAGTCAGCAAACTACATCCCAGTCTGAATGGGCCAAAAGCTGCCTGCTGTCTGTTTTTTATAAATCAAGCTTTACTGAAACAACCAGACACTTCGTTTTTTATATATAAGCGCTTTCACACTACAATAACAAAGCTGAGTAGTAATTACAAGACAAACCTTCTGGCCCACAAAGCCTAAAATATTTACTATTTGATCCTTTGTAGTAAGTTTCTGGGTCCTGGATTTATACTATAACAATCCATTACATGTATCTGAGAACATCACTGTATTAGGGTTCTGCTGGCAGATATAAATATTGGGCAGGCAATCCCTAGTATTTGCCACACTATGCATTCTCTAATAACATTCTTGTTTATTTGCCCCATCTACAAAAACCAGGTGTGTGCATGCTCAGTCATTAAGTCATGTCCAACATGTCACGACCCCATGGACTATAGCCGCCAGCCTCCTCTGTCCATGGGATTTCTCCGGCAGAATACTGGAGTGGGTTGCCATTCCCTTCTTAATAGTATCTTCCTGACCCAGGAATCAAACCTGAGTCTTCTGCACTGGCAGGCAGTTTCTTTACCACTGAGCCACTAGGAGAACCTGTAAAAAACAGATACTCCTAATAAAGGTTTATCTACCTCAAGTTCTTTTTAATATTAACTGTGAAAAAAATGTGAAATATTTAGAACAGTTCTACCACCTAGGCTCAATAATACTAGCTATTACTGCTGCTATTTACATGACACCTCCTTTATTAGCCTTTCACTTTCTTAAACTGTTCACCTGAATTGCCTTTGCCATCAGCAACTAATGAGAGTCATTTTTATTTAAGAATTGTAATTACAAGATTTGTATTTGTCTAATAGATTTCCTATCGCTAGATTATAGAAATATGGACTTGAAAGCACATTCTAGATATGTTTGGAATAATTAAAAGTTCTATATCCCACAAATTGACTTTACATATTTATCAGATATTACCTATCATCAAATGTAAAAACTTATTCACTTATTTCATATATACATTACAGTGATAATGCATTATTAGAAATTGTCTCTAAAGAAAATTTGTGTTTTTATGAGACCTCTTCCATGTATGTTGCTATTTTCCAATAGGGTTTCAATCCGGCCTCAGGTAAATGTTTTGGTAAGTAACATTTAGTCTTTAAAGTTATCCTAAAAGCAGGAAATACTTTAAAGTTATCCAAAAATGCTTTTTAGGATAACTTGCAAGAAGGTATTTAGGTACAAGAGGCCAAAACAGCTGTGATATAATTTCTCGGTATTGCATAGATTCCTCATTCCTCATAGTTGAGGAAGAAATATTATCTTAAATGTTACCTTCTTATAAAATAAATATAAAATGTGTTACTAAAAAAGCATTAGGAAAAGTTATTTTAAATATGAAAACATAATCATAGAAAACTAATGTATTGTATGTTTTTTTTCAATCTACAGCACTAAGTTTTGTATTAAAAAGACATGGAGATCTACTTTCACAACATAATTTGAAACACAGAGGAAAAAAAAGTTACATGCTGAGCAATGAAATTGAATTTTTTTGACTCTTGAAGGAAACCTATCCATTTCATTCAAGTCTTCCANATGTTTTTTTTCAATCTACAGCACTAAGTTTTGTATTAAAAAGACATGGAGATCTACTTTCACAACATAATTTGAAACACAGAGGAAAAAAAAGTTACATGCTGAGCAATGAAATTGAATTTTTTTGACTCTTGAAGGAAACCTATCCATTTCATTCAAGTCTTCCATATTTTTAAGTTAAAAAAATAGAAATCTACAAAATATTTTGGTAAAATCTGTGGAACTCTGCAGGGTTCCAGGGACTGGAGTGACATCTTTTCCCTGCATTACATGAATAACTCATCAACTGGCCCCATACTCATTTAGCTCCAATGAAATAATAACAGACTTGTATAAAAATAATTCTCTGTCCACTACAATCTCTCATGCTTGCTTTAAAATTATTAATCAAAACCCAGGCATACTGAATACAGAAGACTAGAAAACTTGAGACTTGCAGCTAAAGATGCAAGAGATGGCTTTCTTTGTGCTGGGGGAAAATAATCTACTACAAAAGAGGTGGCCATGGAAAGACAACTTCAGTAAAAAATTGGCCTGAACATAAATTCTGATCTTAAAAAAAATACCACAATTAACACTGACAGATGTCATCATAAATGCTGTTGTTTGGGACATAATTCACTATACAGTCAAAAGAATTATATTACTGAAATATTTGCCCCGTTTGCAATCAATAGAAACTCTTGGAAATTCAACCATAGCATAAAACTTAAAAACATTGTTTTTTATTGAGACATTCTGTACCCATTTTTTTCTAAGACTACCTGAAAGCTAGCTTTCCCCATAATGTTCCTCTAATAGTTTGTATCTCTTTGGGTCGGTGAATCTGACCAACACCAGTAATCACACAGTAGTCACTGTTTGACTCCAGTATTCTTCTGTAAATACTTATAGATGTAAGCACTGTGATTTTAATACCTAGGGAAAGGGTTTAAGCTAAATCACAAGATGGGCAAAGTTCTGGAATAAGAGCAACTTCTCACCAACATATTGGAATCTTTTCTCCATAAGCCTGATATACCCTCCCCAAGGCTTCCAGTGTCTGTGTGTTTCCCTGGGATCTCTTCTGTGGTGTCCAACCTACAGCTTCTCTTCTGAGAATTTCCCTTATGATGGACTTCTCTTTCATCCCTTTCATGTTCTACTCCAGTCAGTATACTGCAAAGGTATCCCCTGGACTATATCCAGTTACTGTTCATTGGGTTCTCAAGGCAAGAATGCTGAAGTGGTTTGCACTCCTTTCTCCATGAGTACACAAAATAACTATACAAAAGAGATCATAATGACCCAGATAACCATAGTGGTGTGATCACTCTCCTAGAGACAGACATCCAGAAGTGGGAAGTCAAGTGGGCTTTAGGAAATATTACTACAAAGTTAATGGAGATGATGGAATTCCAGCTAAGCTACTTCAAATCCTAAAAGATGATGCTGTTAAAGTGCTGCACTCAATATGCCAGCAAATTTGGAAAACTCAACACTAGTCACAGGACTGGGAAAGATCAGTTTTCATTCCAACCAAAGAATGGCAATGTCAAAGAATGTTCAAACTACTGCACAATTGTACTCCTCATCACACACTAGCAAAGTAATGCTCAAAATTTTCCAAGCAAGGCTTAACAGTACATGAACTGAGAACTTCCAGATGTTCAGGCTGGATTTTGAAAAGCCAGAGGAACCACAGATCAAATCGCCAACATCTGTTGGACCATAGAAAAAGGAAGAGAGTTCTAGAAAAATATCTACTTCTGCTTCACTGAATATGCTAAAGTCTTTGACTGTATGGATCACAACAAACTGTGGACAATTCTGAAAGAGATGGGAATACCATACCACCTGACCTGCCTCCTGAGAAACCTGTGTGCAGGTCAAGAACAGTTAGAACTGGACATGGAACAAGGGACTGGTTCAAAATTGGGAAAAGAGTATGTCAAGGCTGTATATTGGCACCCTGTGTATTTAACTCACATACAAAGTACATCATGAGAAATGCTGGGCTGGATGAAGCAGAAGTTGGAAAAAAGATTGCTTGGAGAAATATCAATAACCTCAGAAAATGCAGATGACATGACCCTTATGGCAGAAAGTGAAGAAGAACAAAACAGCCTCTTGATGAAAGTGAGAGAGGAGAGTGAACAGGTTGGCTTAAAACTCAACATTCAGAAAACTAAGATCATGGCATCTGGTCCCATCACATCATGGCAAATAGATGCGGAAACAATGGAAACAGTGAAAGACTTTATTTTCTTGGGCTTCAAAATCACTGCAGATGGTAACTGAAGCCCTGAAATTAAAAGACGCTTGCTCCTTGGAACAAAAGCTATGACCAACCTAGATAGCATATTAAAAGGAAGAGACATTACTTTGCCAACAAAGGTCCATCTAGTCAAAGCTATGGTTTTTCCAGTAATCATGTATGGATGTGAGAAATGGACTATAAAGAAAGCTGAGCACTGAAGAATTGATGCTTTTGAACTGTGGTGTTGGGGAAGATTCTTGAGAGTCCCTTGGACTGCAAGGAGATCCAATCAGTCCATCCTAAAGAAAATCAGTTCTGAGTGTTCATTGGAAGGACTGATGCTGAAGCTGAAACTCCAATACTCTGGCCACCTGATGCAATGAACTAACTCACTGGAAAAGACCCTGATGCTGGGAAAGATTGAGGGCATGAGGAGAAGGGGACGACAGAGGATGAGATGGTTGGATGGCATCACTGACTTGATGGACATGAGTTTGAGTAAGCTGCAGGAGTTGATCACGGACAGAGAAGCCTTGTGTGCTACAGTCCATAGGGTCACAAAGAATAAGACACAACTGAGCGACTGAACTGAACTAGACAATTCATTACAATCCAAATATGCATGGCAACATTATCCATTAGTAACAATCCAAAAGTGGGAAAACATCAAATGCCCAGTAACAAGCAAATGGATAAACAAACAAACAGAGCTTTAGCTTTTTAAGGAGGTCACTGCAAGCTTCATGAAACCTTAAATCTGATGGATATTATTTTCATTTATCATCAGGTTTGGAAAAAATAGTTTAAATGGTCTGAAATTCTCCTGATTCAGAATAAAAAGCCTGTACTTTAAGAAAAAAGACAAGGGTCACAACATTGACTATCATGAAAAAGTGGCATTTCTATTTCCATTTAGGTAATGAAGGTTTTATTATATTATGTAACAAAACAAGTGATTTGTTGTTTTAGTGAGCATCACTTCCATTACACAGAATAAGGACTCTAAAACATTGATTTCTTCCAGACTCATGTCATAATCATTCCAAAAATACAGGACCCATCTATGCGGTCATCCAATCATTTCTAGACAGAATACCATTTATGCTTTGAAAACATAAATGATTTATAGTTGGCAAAGAAAGAGATGATGGAAATAAACGTAGCACTGGAAAATAGTTTTCTGTGTCTTATAGGATCAAATTCTAATAAATTACTGTAATGTGAGTGCTACTAGTCCCACTTTGGGAAAATCCTATTCACCAAAATCTGACCAAATTTTGGCTAGAAATAAAGCTTTTATTGGATGCGATCTGGGCCTTTCCATTAGAAAGAAACAAAGATTACAAAGGCTGCAATTGTTATATATGTCATTTCTCCCATATACAAAATTATGTCAGATAGCTTATATTAAAGAGGAAAAACCCACAGGAAAACACATCTACCTCAACATAGAATGGCTTATGCCTCAGCTATCTCCTAACTGAAAACCAGATGAATCAAACACTGAGTTTAATGCTCTTTATATTCATTCTTGTTAACTTTAACGCTCAAAACTCTCCTGTTTGTATGTCAGTCAGCATTTTGCTGTGTTTATCAAGACTAACCAAGAGCAAGTTTAATCAGGGAATGACTTTACTTTTAATCAATTTAAATCATTGTATTTGGTTTGCCTTTTTAGAAATCTATTCGATTAAGTATTTTTTGGTGGAGACTCCATCATTATCTGCAAAAATGGTTCTGCCCCTTCCTAATGTTAATTTGTGCTTTTCCTTAGAAATTACATTACTAAAGCTGTGGTTTAGAGAAAATTTAATCTCTATCTTGCTAATACATCCAGTCTCCATACAAGTATACCCAAAGAAAAAAATATTAACATTATGAATATATAAAGGAAAAAAAGTATCACTCTTCTCAAAATTTAATACCTGATAGTTAATCCATTCCCTTTTGATTTCTAAGGGAAAAGACTCCCAACAGATTTCAATCAATTGGGGAAACTAATCTGGTCAACCTCCAGTCTCTCCCACATCCATAATTTCATAGAAGTCACAGGGCAAAAAGACCAGTAAGACACTTGGAAATCCTACCATCCCTACATCACCCATTCGTAGAAAAGGCTGCAGATGTGCCAAGACTGGAAGCTACAGGTAAATGTCTCTCTTTCTCCCAGTAAATGACCTCATAGATTTACATGCCAATCAACACTCGGGCCCTCCCCTCCTCTCTGAGAGAGACTGCAAGATATGAATTTTCACTATTAAGAGAAAAGACATCTCTGTTTAATTTACCAAAGAGAATGTGGAATGACATAAAAAATTGACCCAAACTATGACTGATTTATGTCAAGCAACTTACGGTAAAATTATGCCCCCATTCTCTTGAGAACAGAGAAGGTTTGAAAATGGAGCTCATAATCAATCATGCCTTGAATAAAGCCTCCACGATATCCCAAAAGTATGGGGTTTGGAGAGCTTCAAGGTTGACAAACACATCTCCACCAGGAGAATGATGCATTCCAGCTCCATGAAAGCAGAAATTCCAGCACCATAGATCCTCCTGGATCTTATCTATGTATCTCTTCAGCTAGCTGTTCATCTGCTCTTGTTGCTGTTTAGTCACTAAGTCATGTCCAAGTCTTTGTGACCTCATGGACTACAGCATGCCAGGCTTCCCTATCCTTCACTATCTTCTTGAGTTTGCTCAGACTCATGTGCATTGAGTCGGTGATGACATCCAACTTTCTCATTCTCTGTCACCTCCTCCTCCTGCCCTCCATCTTTCCCAGAATCATCGTATACTTTAATAAGCCAGAAAACATAAGTGTTTCCTTGAGTTCTTTGAACCACTTTAGACCTTTGAATGTTATTCTTACAAGATGCTGCAATATAATCAAACCCTATGAAAGTAAAGTTTTCTTGAATTAGCCCAATAATTAATGGGAAAAGAATACCTTGATATTAAAAAAAAAAAAGGTGTTGTCCTAACTGTCTATTGAAAGCTATTTCTGTCTCCATATTTCTAGCTAACAGTCATATACTCATTGCTACATTTTTGGTAGCAATGTTTGGTGATGTAAAAGAGCTTCCCTCAGGCAGTAAAGAATCTGTCTGCAATGCAAGAGATCCAGGTTTGATCCCTGGGCTGGGAAGATCCCCTGGAGGAGGAAATGGCAACCTACTCCAGTATTCTTGCCTGGAGAATCCCTTGGAAGGAGGAGCCTGGTGTGCTACAATCCATGGGGTCACAGAATCAGACACATCTGAGTGTCTAACATAATGTTAGGTAATGTAAGAGACAGACTTGAGGTTATAACCCCTTGTCCTCATGCCTTAAGTCACCTGCAAAGTACACAATGTTCCTTCTTGTGAGAATAACTCAAAATAATTTTCTAATTAAAACCACTTACCAAAAAAAAATATTTTGGTAAACACCAAAAATTCACATTAGGGGGACTTGACTGTGGTCTAGGAGCTTCCCTGGTGGCTCAGATGGTAAAGAATGTGCCTTCAATGCAGGAGACCCAGGTTCAATCCCTGGGTCAGGAAGATCCCCTGGAGAAGGGAATGGCAACCCACTTCAGTGTTCTTGCTTGGAGAATTCCATGGGCAGGGTTGCCTGGTGGGCTACAGTCCATGAAGCCCAAGAGTCGGACACGACTGAGTGACTAACACTTTCACTTTTTCCTGTGGTCTAATGATTAAGAATCTACCTGCCAATGTAGGGGACACAAGTTTGATCCTTGGCCCATGAAAATTCCACATGGAGGCAACTAAGTCCATATGCTGCAACTACTGAATCCGAAGTGCCATAAAGCCCATGACCTGCAACAAGAAAACCACTGCAATGAGAAGCCTGAGCCTCCAAGGTGAAGTATAGTCTATTCTCAACTAGAGAAAGCTCCCATGCAGCAATAAAGACCCAGCACAGCCAAAAATTAATTAATCAATTAATTAAAGTTCACATTTAAAATTATAAAATAACAGAATCAGAGTAAATTGACCATAACATCCTACAATACGTATATATGGTGTATATAAAACTTTGCCACTTTCTCTTTTCACACTAAAAATGATTTTCAAAAATGATACTGTCCTGACTGTGTGAGAAAGATGCTTCTGATTCCCTTTCATTCGGATCATTCCTTAAATCATGTTTCTAGTAACACTTAGGTTTTCTGAGTGACCTTGTGAAAGTAAAAGTGTTAGTTGCTCAGTCATGTCTGACTCTTTGCGACTCCATGGACTGGAGCCTGTCAGGCTCCTCTGTCGACGGGATTTCCCAGGCAAGAATACTGGAGTGGATTGCCATCCCATTCTCCAGGGGATCTTCCCAATCCGGGGATCAAACCTGCATCTACTGCATTGCAGGCAGATTCTTTACAGTCTGAGCCACCAGGAGTGACCTTGTGCCCAGTGGCAAAAACACCTTTTATTCACTTATTATTCATAAAAAATATTTATTGAGCATCATTTGTACATGAAAACCTGTGCCAAATGTTGGGCAGGACATTAAATGTAAACAAAACATTTTCCTTCCACTAAGATGCCTAAAATCTTTAAAGGAAATGATACAGTGCATAGGTAAATACCAGTCTTTTGTGAGAGACAGTAAGAGAATGGACTAAACTAGGACCACAAGAGTTCATGGGGGTGAACTATCATTGTTTCTGGAGGAGAATATTGAGTCTTACATTTTTCTCTGTAAATTCCTATAGGGATGTGTTTGTGTTCAAAATTAGCAACAGTAAAGTGAAGGGAACATAAAAATAAATGAATAAATAACTCACAGATCTCATAAGAAATACAGATGCTATTCAATTCTCAGACTTCAAAAATCAGAGATTTTATAACATCAATTTTTATTTAGTCCTAGAATATAAGCCAAAATATAACAACAAAGTCTTCACCATGTCTGGTTGATTTCAATTACCTGAATGTAAATCTACTATTGGAATTTCTGCAGAAGTTAAAAAAAAAAAAAAAAAA
>SJYV01035606.1:162347-183602 GCA_006410875.1 Neotragus pygmaeus
AAAAAAAAAAAAGGTGTTGTCCTAACTGTCTATTGAAAGCTATTTCTGTCTCCATATTTCTAGCTAACAGTCATATACTCATTGCTACATTTTTGGTAGCAATGTTTGGTGATGTAAAAGAGCTTCCCTCAGGCAGTAAAGAATCTGTCTGCAATGCAAGAGATCCAGGTTTGATCCCTGGGCTGGGAAGATCCCCTGGAGGAGGAAATGGCAACCTACTCCAGTATTCTTGCCTGGAGAATCCCTTGGAAGGAGGAGCCTGGTGTGCTACAATCCATGGGGTCACAGAATCAGACACATCTGAGTGTCTAACATAATGTTAGGTAATGTAAGAGACAGACTTGAGGTTATAACCCCTTGTCCTCATGCCTTAAGTCACCTGCAAAGTACACAATGTTCCTTCTTGTGAGAATAACTCAAAATAATTTTCTAATTAAAACCACTTACCAAAAAAAAATATTTTGGTAAACACCAAAAATTCACATTAGGGGGACTTGACTGTGGTCTAGGAGCTTCCCTGGTGGCTCAGATGGTAAAGAATGTGCCTTCAATGCAGGAGACCCAGGTTCAATCCCTGGGTCAGGAAGATCCCCTGGAGAAGGGAATGGCAACCCACTTCAGTGTTCTTGCTTGGAGAATTCCATGGGCAGGGTTGCCTGGTGGGCTACAGTCCATGAAGCCCAAGAGTCGGACACGACTGAGTGACTAACACTTTCACTTTTTCCTGTGGTCTAATGATTAAGAATCTACCTGCCAATGTAGGGGACACAAGTTTGATCCTTGGCCCATGAAAATTCCACATGGAGGCAACTAAGTCCATATGCTGCAACTACTGAATCCGAAGTGCCATAAAGCCCATGACCTGCAACAAGAAAACCACTGCAATGAGAAGCCTGAGCCTCCAAGGTGAAGTATAGTCTATTCTCAACTAGAGAAAGCTCCCATGCAGCAATAAAGACCCAGCACAGCCAAAAATTAATTAATCAATTAATTAAAGTTCACATTTAAAATTATAAAATAACAGAATCAGAGTAAATTGACCATAACATCCTACAATACGTATATATGGTGTATATAAAACTTTGCCACTTTCTCTTTTCACACTAAAAATGATTTTCAAAAATGATACTGTCCTGACTGTGTGAGAAAGATGCTTCTGATTCCCTTTCATTCGGATCATTCCTTAAATCATGTTTCTAGTAACACTTAGGTTTTCTGAGTGACCTTGTGAAAGTAAAAGTGTTAGTTGCTCAGTCATGTCTGACTCTTTGCGACTCCATGGACTGGAGCCTGTCAGGCTCCTCTGTCGACGGGATTTCCCAGGCAAGAATACTGGAGTGGATTGCCATCCCATTCTCCAGGGGATCTTCCCAATCCGGGGATCAAACCTGCATCTACTGCATTGCAGGCAGATTCTTTACAGTCTGAGCCACCAGGAGTGACCTTGTGCCCAGTGGCAAAAACACCTTTTATTCACTTATTATTCATAAAAAATATTTATTGAGCATCATTTGTACATGAAAACCTGTGCCAAATGTTGGGCAGGACATTAAATGTAAACAAAACATTTTCCTTCCACTAAGATGCCTAAAATCTTTAAAGGAAATGATACAGTGCATAGGTAAATACCAGTCTTTTGTGAGAGACAGTAAGAGAATGGACTAAACTAGGACCACAAGAGTTCATGGGGGTGAACTATCATTGTTTCTGGAGGAGAATATTGAGTCTTACATTTTTCTCTGTAAATTCCTATAGGGATGTGTTTGTGTTCAAAATTAGCAACAGTAAAGTGAAGGGAACATAAAAATAAATGAATAAATAACTCACAGATCTCATAAGAAATACAGATGCTATTCAATTCTCAGACTTCAAAAATCAGAGATTTTATAACATCAATTTTTATTTAGTCCTAGAATATAAGCCAAAATATAACAACAAAGTCTTCACCATGTCTGGTTGATTTCAATTACCTGAATGTAAATCTACTATTGGAATTTCTGCAGAAGTTAAAAAAAAAAAAAAAAAAACAGCAGCATCCTAAAACAGCCTTCTTTTATGTGGCTAAACTGCCCTTGCTCCCAACTTATCTCCAAAGAGTTCGTTTTGTATTTATTTAATTACTGTTGTCATCTTCCCAAAACCACCTCCTTAAATCTCCCTATATCCTTCTTAAAATTCAGTGACGGAACATAATATATTAAAATTCTAACAAGAACCTCTGTGCCTACTGGAAATATTAGAATCATTATAAAACTGCAATATTTACAATTTTTTAAAACTGTATTTACATTTTAACTCCTGTTAGTATGTCCTATAGAAATCCTCATAACTGGGGGAAAATGTTTATTTATGGTACTTTTATAATATTAAGTTTTATTCAATAAGTATGTAGCAATAAGTATATAATTTATTGTGCTGTATGCCTGCTTAAAAGAATGAGGTAAAACTTTCTAGGATGACATGGAAAGATCTTTAAGACACAGAAAAATGTGCAAATTTTATAGAGTTGTATGTTTGTGTACATATGCCCGGGAAATGTTGGTGGGACATTTATTATACCAATCTGTAAACATTGTTCTTCTATGCATAGAGAAGAATGGATTAAGAGAAAAGGTGGAATAAGTTATTTTTACTTTAATATCTGTGTACTGTTTGACCATTTTGCATTAAGAAAAGCTATGACAAACCTAGACAACATATTTAAAAAGTAGAGACATTACTTTGCTGACAAATGTCAGTATAGTCAAAGTTATGGTTTTTCCAGTAATCGTGGATAGATATGAGAGTTGGACCATAAAGAAAGCTGGTGCCAAAGAACAAATGCTTTTGAACTGTGGTGTTGGAGAAGACTCTTGAGAATCCATTGGACTACAAGGATATCAAACCAGTCTGTCGTAAAGGAATATTCACTGAAAGGACTGATGTTGAAGCTGAAGCTCCAATACTTATAGGGAAGATGACACCTCATATGAAAAACAGACTCATTGGAAAAGCCCTTAATGCTGGGAAAAATCGAAGGCAGGAGGAGAAGGTGATGACAGAGGATGAGATGGCTGGATGGCATCAATGATTCGATGGACATGAATTTGAGCAAGCTCCGGGAATTGGTGATGGACAGGGAAGCCTGGCGTGCTGTAGTCCATGAGGTCACAAAGTGTCAGACACGACTGAGGGACTGGAGTGGACTGATTTTACATAGACATACTTAAACAACTTCTTTTGGAAGAAGTCTCTTAATTCACAAATATATGTTGTAGTTTACTATTTGCAGGCTAAGACTACATATATTCTCAATAGATTAAAACAGTGGTGAGAAAGTATTGGAAATAATTCATTAAAAACTTGAAAGAATTTCAAAGCGAAAACTGTCTTGTTACTCTAGAATTTTCTACTTTTCTAGAAAAATTTTCAATATGCAATTGTAAAAGCCAGGATCGTAGACTAGTGATTAAACTGGTGTCAGGTTAATTGAAAAAATCTGAATTCATTTTAAACCAGTAAGGACATGTTGAAAGGCACTTCTTTAAATAGTTTACAAATTCTTCTGAAGAAACAAAACTTCAAAAACTTGGTCCCCTTAAGAAACCAAGGGTTGGGCTTCCCTGGTGTCTTAGTGGTAAAGAATCCACCTGCCAATGAAGGAGGCATGGGTTCCATCCCTGATCCAGGAAGATCCCGCATGCGACGGAGCAACTGAGACTATGCACCACGACTATTGAGCCTGTGCTCTAGAGCCCAGGAATGGCAACTACTAAAGCCTGCGTGCCCTAGATAGAGCCCGTGCTCCATAACAGGAGAAGCCACTGCAAGGAGAAACCCAGGCACTCTAACTAGAGAGTACCCCCCACTCACCACAACTAGAGAAAAGTCCACCCAGCAATGAAGACCTAGCACAGCAAAAAATAATAAGTAAAATTATTCTTTTTAAAGCCACTCTTTCTTAAAAAAAAAAAAAAGAAGAAGAAGAAGAAGAAACAGCCAGGGATTAGGGTTTTGGAGAAAGAGATGAAGAAAAAGGAGAATGAGAAATACTGTAGAAGAAGGTATGTCTAATATCTGGGGGGTGAAAAGGGGGAAGGGTGGTCTTAACAATCCTGAGCCATCAATTAGGTCTAACCCTTAGTGGATATGAATTGACCTGAACTGTTGACTCAGAAGGGGTAAAGAGAAGCAGGTGTCTTTTCTAACTGAGGAAAAAGTATTGAGGGTAGAGATGCTGCTGGCATCAACACACTTTTCTTCTTTGGTGGTTGCGGTTTAGGAGTAGCAGCCTCAGTCCAGGAAGGACTATACTGACTGCCTCACCACAGCATGCATAAGGCAGAACGGAAGATGGGGCAGGTTGTTAATGAGACCACTGAAAGTCAACAAGACCAGTCAATAGACTGGTCCCAGAGTGAAAATCCTGGTGAACCATAGAAAGGAAAGGCGATGAGTTGGCACTGGCTTTGCATAAGTTTGCTGTTGCTGATAGGAATCAAAAGAAAAAAAAAAAAAAGATGATGTCTGGGTTTCTTATTTCTTCATATTTTATATTTTCTTATGACTACCCATGCCTGATTGAGCAGCTGTTTAATTATTCTTATTTTAATAAAAGGTATAGTACTAAAGAGAGCACACATGTCTTTTTTAATTAACCAATTTCTGCATCTCACTCATCTGTGTTTGGAGGACTACGTTGTAAGGATATGGGACATAATATAGCAACACCCATAACTTAGGAGTCATACATTGCCTTTACTTCCAGACAAGGCATTTAAACAAACAAACCTTCTATCTTCAAGGGCAGTAAAACTTGAATATTGCTACTGTACATACGGGTAGTCTGAGAGATTTCCAACAGTAAAGTAGTAAGTAAGCCCAGTATCAGTTAAGTCCAGCAACCAGCATACACTTTCATTCCATTCATTACAGATACCAAAAATTCACTTAATTCAGCCTAATTTTAATCAACTGGCATGGCATGATGGGAAGAGAGAGCTTGTGCAAGTCTCTTTCTATTTATCACTATTTCAAATGGAAATTAATCTCAAGATTGATTACAAAAAACCAAACTCTTTAATAAAAATAAGGTAAGAGAATTTAAATGTGAATTTCTAAGAGTAGGTTGAATTTTTTTAAGGAAGCGGTGGAAGAAAGCAGGAACGTATAATAATCAAAGAGCTCTTACATGAAGAGGTCAGGTACCAATTCTCAATAAAACAAATCCCTTTTTCATAGTAGGGAATAAGAAAGTAACGATCAGGTTGGTACTTCTTTTACTCTAGCTCACTAGCAATTGACTGTAAATTATTATTGGAGTAGAACCTGAAAAAACATCTAACCTAGCATGTCAAAGTGTCATTTTGGTGTATGAATCAACACATATTTCTGAAATAATACACACGCAAATTCAATTCAACAAATGTTTTATAAATAACATACAAGCTTTTATTTTTTTTTCAATTTTTTCTAACTTTAAAACAACAGAATGGGAAAGACTAGAGATCTCTTCAAGAAAATTAGAGATACCAAGGGAACATTTCATGCAAAGATGGGCTCAATAAAGGACAGAAATGGTATGGACCTAAAAGAAGCAGAAGATATTAAGAAGAGGTGGCAAGAATACACGGAAGAACTGTACAAAAAAGATCTTCACAACCCAGATAATCATGATGATGTGATCATTAATCTAGAGCCAGACATCTTGGAATGTGAAGGCAAGTGGGCCTTAGAAAGCATCACTACGAACAAAGCTAGTGGAGGTGATGGAATTCCAGTTGAGCTGTTTCAAATCCTGAAAGATGATGCTGTGAAAGTGCTGAACTCAATATGCCAGCACATTTGGAAAACTCAGCAGTGGTNGTAATGAGAAGAGCACAATTATAACTAAGACAATATTGGTAATGTTATAGCTATTAAATGGCCAATTTAAGAGTATTTACTTTTATGCCTCACAACATACATATGACATGAATTTTTTTAGATTTAAATTTAATTATTTTAATTGCAGGCTAATTACAATATTGTATTGGTTTTGTGTGTATATATAACATAAAATTTAAAATATAATAGTGAGAAAACAGATGTCTGAAAAATAGTATCCTGTTATTTACTACCTAAAAGAATTTGATTAGTATACTAATGGCACCACGCATCCATTTCTTCTGATATTATTAATGATGATACTATTGAATATCTACATCTTTAAAAGTGTCTTGGTAAGATGCTCAGATAATATGCAACACAGTCTAGGTTTATAAAATAAACCTATAAAAACAATCTATTTCATTTTATGTTTTAAAGTTTGTTTGTTTGTTTGTTTGTTTTTACAAAAAGTGTCAGAAAGCTGGAAGAATAAAAATTATTATGTCCAATATTCTAAATAGTGCTTTCCTAAAGTCTTATTAGCATGTAATAATCTCATTACTTATTTACTTTTCATTCTGAGCCTTCAGAAAATTTACAGCTATCAATAATCATTTTTTAAACATCAAGAATGAGGATTTCTTTTTTTTTCTGTGTATTGATATCTATTCTGATTATAATGTTATATTCCAGGCTTTAAAGGGATACAGGCACATACATAGAACATAATCTCAGCTTTGCAAATTTTATAAATTTTTGGTCTCATATTTGTTTTCAGAAAAAACATTCCTCAAGCTATCTGGGTACTATGCTTAATAGTTGTATATCTACTATCTGATTCATTACATATTAGGATCATAAAGAAAAGTTTAAAAAGATAATGGTTTGCTTCTCATTGTCAGCTAAAACAACTGAAGAAAACTTAAAGGAGTGAGTATTGAACTAAAATATATTCCTTAAATATAAAATAAAAAAAGAATCATCTTTCATATTGCCTTCAACAGGTATACTAAGTAATGCAATTCATAGTGTTTAAAAATTACATATAAAGTTTGTCCTGGTTTTTGGTCTGAAATGTCCCAGTTTCAAATCCCTAGAGCCAAGTCCAGTTTTCAGGTCACCTAGAATGTCTGTTTCAAGAAGGCTTAACCACTAACCCTGAGAATACAGCAAAAATAATATTGAAAGCCATGTTTGAGATGAATGATAGTCTATCTTGGCTGAGCTTTCATATGGTTTAATACTTACTACATGAACCATAAAATATGTAGCCTGCCTACCCCAATATACATCTATCTCACTACGACTTGAATCTTCATATCACTTTTAGAACACAAACTCTGTATAACTTAACTATTATACACTAGCCTTTTACATTTGCCTGTTTTGAATTTTCTATTTTCAACTCTAGGTTACTCGAATATGTGGATAGGGAGGGCAAATTCACAAATAATCAAATTAATTTCTGAATTCCATTTGAACATGGACATTTCAAAATATCATTCAGAATATGAAGCATAGTTATCGATCGCCTTAAATTCTAAAAAACATCTGAAATTAAACCAAAATCCTTTTTTAAAAAAATCACTCATTTCATGTATAAAGAAGACTTTAAATGGGAATGTATGATGTTAAGACTAACAATAAAACTTAACACCCCCGTAAAAAGAAAAATCACTCATTTCAGAACCAGGTCTTTCTTCATTGCCACTCAATACCAAAAGTAAGTAGAGAAACACTCCTTTAAATTTTGTGTGAAACAACAAACTGACTTGAGGGTTTCCAAAGATCTTTTGCTATACAAGAGAACTAAAATTGCCGTTTATTAAGCTCCCACTAAAATGCCAGATCATGAACTAGATCAATTTCCAATATTTACAGAAATTCACCTATAATAATCCAACAAAGTGATCCACCTTATAGATGAAGACAAAATTATGATATGAAGTAATTTGCTAAAGTTCATACTGTTTGTAAAAAGCAGAGCCATGATGAATTCATATCTGCTGCTGCTGCTAAGTTGCTTCAGTCGTGTCCGACTCTTTGTGACCCCATAGATGGCAGCCCACCAGGCACCCCCGTCCCTGAGATTCTCCAGGCAAGAACACTGGAGAGGGTTGCCACTGCCTTCTCCAATGCATGAAAGTGAAAAGTGAAAGTGAAGTCACTCAGTCGTATCCGATCCTCAGCGACCCCATGGACTGCAGCCTTCCAGGCTCCTCCGTCCATGGGATTTTCCAGGCAAGAGTACTGGAGTGGGGTGCCATTGCCTTCTCTAGAATTCATATCTACTTTATCTCAAAGCCCACTATACTATTTTGCCATAAAATAAAGAGCAAATAATATAAAAGGTCAACTATGAAGGTAAAGGAGGTAATACTCATATGGATAAAATATAATGAAGTTAAATATGATAGCTATTGTCAATAAACTTACAGGCCAAATTTTTTATATAACCTTAATAAAACATTAAAAATCACTTCTAAGCCTATTTTTACAAAATTCCATTATCTTTTAAGTTTTTTTAGTATTTATAAATATATGCCCTAACAATTTAAACCATAAATACCAATTCAATTAAGTCCTTAAAAAGTTCTTATTTTCTCTTGGGAATTTACCTTGAGTAAATAGCACCTGGATTAAGATAAAACAAGTTAGATTAAATTTAAGCATGCATTCTTTTCAGAAAGGATTATAGACTCAATATGTTCACATATATCTTTATTTAAAAATGTATACTTAAGAAAAATTCATAAGTAGTTTACTTTTACTGATTTGTATTTAAAACAATGTAAAGGGAAATAGATGGGGAAACAATGGAAACAGTGTCAGACTTTATTTTTTTGGGCTCCAAAATCACTGCAGATCATGACTGCAGCCATGAAATTAGAAGACGCTTACTCCTTGGAAGAAAAGTTATGACCAACCTAGACAGCATATTCAAAAGCAGAGACATTACTTTACCGACTAAGGTCCGTCTAGTCAAGGCTATGGTTTTCCAGTAGTCATGTATGGATGTGAGAGTTGGACTGTGAAGAAGCCTGAGTGCCAAAGATTTGATGCTTTTGAACTGTGGTGTTGGAGAAAACTCTTGAGAGTCCCTTGGACTGCAAGGAGATCTGTCTCTTATACACATCTAGATGTGTATAAGAGACAGATTCTGATNGTTGGACTGTGAAGAAGGCTGAGCGCCGAAGAATTGATCCTTTTGAACTGTGGTGTTGGAGAAGACTCTTGAGAGTCCCTTGGACTGCAAGGAGATCCAACCAGTCCATTCTGAAGGAGATCAGCCCTGGGATTTCTTTGGAAGGAATGATGCTAAAGCTGAAACTCCAGTACTTTGGCCACTTCATGCGAAGAGTTGACTCATTGGAAAAGACTCTGATGCTGGGAGGGATTGGGGGCAGGAGGAGAAGGGGACGACAGAGGATGAGATGGCTGGATGGCATCACGGACTCGATGGACGTGAGTCTGAGTGAACTCTGGGAGATGGTGATAGACAGGGAGGCCTGGCGTGCTGCAATTCATGGGGTCACAAAAAGTCGGACACAACTGAGTGACTGAACTGAACTGAGCTTTGTGAGATACTTTTCATCAAAAATAACCCTCACTTTATGTTATTGACATTGCCTCCAAAAGAGTTTTTCATGGCTCCATTCTAGTTTAAATATCTATTAAGTAAAATATTACAGTATTTCTTAAAGGAAGAGAGGAGTCACTCCAAATACCTCTCTCAGTCTCTTTTCAGTGACTTTCAGGTTTTAAATTAAGGTCAGAGGCCATATGAATCTGAAATTCACGAAGGAAGAGTATGAAATTAAAAAAAAAAAAAATTGAGCCTTCTTCCACTCTAGTTCAGGGCTTCCCAGGAGAGACACTAGTGGTAAAGAACCTGCTTGCCAATGCAGGAGATATGAGAGACTCAGATTCAATCCCTGGGTCAGAAAGATCCCCTGGAGGAGGACATGGCACCCCACTCCAGTATTCTTGCCTGGAGAATCCCATGGACAATAGAACCCTGCAGGCAGGCTACAGTTCATGAGGTCACAAAAGAGTCGGACATGACTGAAGTGACTTAACACACACACACATACACACACACACACACCCCATCATAATTCAGTGAACTTGTTACCTAGGAAAACTTCTAGAGAACACGGCCTGTTTCACATAAGTAAGAGTTGTAAAGATGATTTTAGGAAAACACTCTTAAACCTTTCCGCCATAAAACTGACTCCAGAGTGCAATAAGAACAGATACTTTGAAACATAGAATTACGAGGTAATTATACAGAAGAGCTCCATGACATGTTTCTGCTTCACANCTGTTTCACATAAGTAAGAGTTGTAAAGATGATTTTAGGAAAACACTCTTAAACCTTTCCGCCATAAAACTGACTCCAGAGTGCAATAAGAACAGATACTTTGAAACATAGAATTACGAGGTAATTATACAGAAGAGCTCCATGACATGTTTCTGCTTCACAGAGGACTCCATCCAGACCTCAGAATAAATAAATTGCTGGGTGTTTTTTTAAGAAAAAAACACAATTTAGGAAAGTATAACTTTAAACTCATCTGTATCAAAAATTATATTTTCACCATCTGTTTCTCATTCATTTACACTCAATTAATCAAAAATTTAAGTTCCCTGTCAGCGAAAAGGATGGGAGTCTTTCAAAGCAAACATGTAAGACTTCATATTTGCAACCTGGTGGAAGACAACCAAGTGTTTCACCCATCAAGTATGACCTGCTTTATTATGGTTTGCTTTCCCTACACTTGAAAACAGTATCATACATTATTTTTTCACATCAATTTTAAAAGATAATCAACTTATTTTTAAAAAACAGGCAATTGCCCTATTTTAACCTTCATTATTTAAATTGGCAAGTGATATTTTGCATACCCCAATTGGTATGCATTTATATTTTAAAAAGAGAAAAAAACTTCTGTAGGAAATCTAGAATATTTTTTTTAAAACTTTAATGAATAATTTAATACTGGATAACAACATAGCTTCAGAGGAAAATATTCTGACTTGTATATGGTATAAAGTAGAAAAATTAATATGACACATGGATAACATACTTTTTGTAAAATATTCTTTCTATCTCTTAGATCCCATGTGATGTTGCAGTTGCCATAGCAACTGTATTTGTGTTCAGCAGGAAGATACTCATGTACAGAATGCTTACATTTACTCACCAAATTCTCAATGAAAATTATACCAAGTGGAAGTTATGAATTAAAATTCTCCATGGATAAGCAGCTCTTGTCCCTTAAGTTTAAAATTATCATCAAATAGTTTTAATCATGCTTTTTTCACACAAATATTAACTTCATAAATTTCATCATCTTATAAACAATGGCCGAGCTATAGAGAATTCTTAACTTCTCACAATGTAGTAGTTTGTGTGTAGTATAACATGCTAAAAAGATTAATTACTTTAATCNTGGGGGCAGGATGAGATGATTGGATGGCATCACGGACTCAATGGATCTGAGTCTGAGTGAACTCCGGCAGATGGTGATGAACAGGGAGGCCTGGCGTGCTGCGATTCATGGGGTCGCAAAGAGTCGGACACGACTGAGTGACTGAACTGAACTGAACTGAACATCAAGGCTGTATATTGCAACCCTGCTTATTTAATATAATATGCAGAGTGCATCAACTGAAATGCTGGGCTGGGTGAATCACAAGCTGGAATTAAGACTTGCAGGAGAAATATCAACAATCTCAGATAAGCAGAAGATACCACTCTAATCCCAGAAAGCCAAGAGAAACTAAGGAGTCTTCTGATGAGAGTGAAAGAAAAGAGTGAAAAAGCTGGCTTAAAATTCAACATTCAAAACTCGAAGATCATGGCATCTGCTTCCATCACTTCATGGCAAATAGATGAGAAAAAGTGGCAAATTTTATTTTTCCTGGGTTCCCAAATCACTGTAGATAGTGAATGAAGCCACTAAATTAAAAGATGCTTGCTCCTTGGTAGAAAAACTATGAGAAACCTAGACAGCATATTAAAAAGCAGAGACACGATTTTACTGACAGAGGACTGTATAGTCAAAGCTTTGCTTTTTCCAGTAGTCTTGTATGGATGTGAGAGTTGGACCATTAAGAAGGCTGAGCGCTGAAGATTTGATGTTTTTAAATCGTGGTATTGAGGAAGACTCCGAGAATCCCTTGGACAGGAAGGAGATCAAACCAGTGACTCCTAAAGGAAATCAACCCTAAATACTTACTGGAAGGACTGATACTGAAGCTCCAATACTTTGGCTTCCTGATGTGAAGAGCTGACTCATTAGAAAAGACCCTGATGCTGGGAAAAACTGAAGGCAGAGGAGAAGGGGGTGACAGAGAATAAGATGGTTGGTTGGCATCACTGACTCAGTGGACATGAGCTTTAGCAACTCTAGGAGATAGTGAAGGACAAGGCAGCCTGGAGTGCTATACTCCGTGGTGTCAAAAAGTGTCAGACATGACTTAGCAAATGAAGAACAAGATATCTCAAGTTAAGAAATTTAGTACTTTTCTATGTATGGAAACATGCAAGAATCTGGGCTCACGGAAATCATTCCTCTCATATGCAGTATCTGGGGCCAGTATCCTGCAGTTTTCACATCCCTTGGACTCCTCAGTGCTCACTGTAGGGAGTGGTTGCAGCTGCTAATTGTCAGATAGCAAGCAGTCTTTTTCTCGGTCAACCTCCACGCTCAGAAATTCATATTGGAGGGCTGGAATCGCTGATGACTGTGGCATTATCCCTTACTGATATGTCAGGAAATATTCCATTTCTCAATGTTTACCCCCTGATTCTCTATGCATGTTTCTATCCTGCTCTTCCCAAGTCTTCCCTTCTCAGAAGTATATGTAATATAAGCCTGTTCTTATATTTGCTTATGCCAAACTTGCTATCACTTTTTATTCTTCTCTTTCATGTCATCTAGGCAGCTGAAATTATCTTCAAATACCAGGATCTGATCACTATCAAATATCTCTATTACTACCACTCTTGTCTAAGTCATTGTCATCTTTCACTTGGATTATTGCTGCAGACACTTCATTGCTTTTCCTGCTTCTCATTTTGCTGCGTTAGGTTTTATTCTCAGAAAAGCAGACAGATAATCCAATAAACACTTTCAGTATTGTGATAGTTGTTACATGAGTAGAAAACAATTAAAATTCATAAAACATTAAAGAAAAAAGCAACATCTATTTAATGGTGGGATAATTTAATATATATGCACACACACAGACATATACACATGTAGAGAGATATATATTTAATGAAAAAAATACCTTTAGTCATTGAATTTCACTTCTGTGCTCAATAGTGTTAATGACTCCAAATGTCTTTCTACTCTCATGCCTTTTCAATGATATTAAAGGCCCTCCTCCTTTGATGACTGTCCCCATTACCCCATTACACTCAGCCCATTTTTGTTGTTGTTGTTGTTTTCTCTCCTAATCTCATTACTCTCCAATTCATTTACAAATATATAGTTACATTAATCTCCTTTTTATATTTGGACCATGCAAGGTATGTTCCTTCCTCAGGAACTTCACATCATGGTTCCTACTTTTCAGAACTATCTTTCTTTCATTCTTTCTCCATATATCACTAAAGCTTACCTCTCCTTTTTTGTAGGTCTTTGTTTAAAAGCTAAATCAGGCCTTTCCTGATTACTTTAAATTGCAAAGTGCATTCCTTCTCCCCTACCAATGCCTCTTCTTATTCCTCCTTTGTTTCCCTGGTTCTTATTGCCATATCCTCGACTATATGGTTTAATGCTTTCTTTGTTCATTTTCCATCTTCATAATGTAAACCAGATGTTTTCTCCCTTTGTTTGCTGGTATATCCCAGGAATTAGAAGCTTCTATGGTAGATACTTTAAAACAGACACTCAATAATATTCAGAAAACAAGTAAAAAGTAATCCACTTTTTTTAGAATGATTTAAAAGTAGCTTTTTTTAAATTTAATGATTTTTGAATAGTCTCAGTGTGACATTTTAGTATTTTATTAAAATAAAATCAATATAGCACAATATAGCATATGGGTAAATATTAGGGTGAAAATGTAAAAATGTGAGCTTTTTATATCACATGAGCCTTGTTAGAGCAAAGGAGACATTTATTTTACAATACATTTCTTATTAAATGACAATATACCTATTTTGTAGAGAAGGCAATGGCACCCCACTCCAGTACTCTTGCCTGGAGAATCCCGTGGACGGAGGAGCCTTGTGGGCTGCAGTCCATGGGGTCACTATGAGTCAGACACGACTGAGTGACTTCACTTTCGCTTTTCACTTTCATGCATTGGAGAAGGAAATGGCAACCCACTCCAGTGTTATTGCCTGGAGAATCCCAGGGACGGGGGATCCTGGTGGGCTGCTGTTGATGGGGTCGCACAGAGTTGGACACAACTGAAGCGACTTAGCAGCAGCAGCAGGATACCTATTTTGTTATATAATTTAATAATTCATAGAACAAATTTGTCAGGTGTTGTGGCTGCTGGAAATATCACATTGAACAACAATTTTGGTTGAGCCCTGCAGAGATCTGTATCTAGTGGTCTGCATATAGTTGCAATGGAGATCATAATCTATTTCACAATATCTCCAGTTTCCCACATATAAAATATTTTTTAAAACTAAGGAAATGAAAGTATATAGGAAGCTGGATTTATACAAAATAAAATATGCACTTCATCTAAACTGGTTCAAATAAAACTGATCTAAACCTCAACTGTTTGTAAGACTGTGAATCCAAGTCATAGTTACCTAGACAAGCTTTTTAATTTGTATCATCATAATTTTGTATGAATACATATGAGTATAATGACAAAGAATAATTCATAATAGATAAAATCTAATGCTGCCACATACAGGTGTAAAAATCTGATATCAGTCTCTTATTTTAAGAAAAGTCATGACTCTTGACTCCTGCATTTTAGTAATTTGATGACTGCACAGCAGTTATCATCTGGCCATGAGGCTAATTTAATCCTTTGGATCTGAAAGTCCCCATGGTAGTGCTATTTCAATATTGGCACATTTTAGTTCTCTGTTCATAATTAATCTTATGAAAACCATTTTTACATAATTTAAGCCTACTTTTTATGTCTAGTAATTGCATATCTAATTTACTGTGAAAAGAATAAGCCAATATTGCATCCGCTAAAGTAACTAAAAAGCACAACTGAAAACATCATTCACCAGTGATTTTTATCACTTTAGCTTTACTTTGTTAACTTTTGGAACTTTGCAAAATGCAGTTGCTTTTGGCCAGAACTTTGAATTGCAACTTCAATTTGGAAGAGAAATTGTCTTGACAAGAAAGAATACTTTATTTTACACACCACAAGTTTCTTGTTGATAGTTATGTAAAGAAGGCAATCTAATAACCACTACTGATAGAAAACATTATACTTTTAAGAAAGCTGATTTTCTTTTCTTTTTTTCTTTAGCTGAAGCCTAAGGGACAAATATTCAGCAGTGGAAAATATTTTGAACAGCAGTGCAGTTGTAAAATATGTTTGAAGAAGTGCTTACTTCACTATAGTTGTGCTTTCCTATAGATGTAAACCATCCTGCTCCACAGAAAAGTATCTTGAGCAGAAGGATGATTTCTGGTATGCCAGCATAAGACTCTGTCAGATTGCTCTGTAAAATTAAGGGCCACTGGCAAAGTCATGGGGACTCACAGCTAGGTAAACACCAAGCTGTTTTAATAAACTTTTGCACAATACTTTCTATTTTTCAGAGATTTTTATATCAACTATTTCATTTGGCTTTCTTAACTATGGTATATCATCACACAGTAGAATCAAAATAACATAGTTCCCTAAAAAAGAATCCGTCCTTCCTGAAACACTAAATACTTTAATGATATTAATTTTTGTTAATGAGTACACTTTGTTGGTATTATTATTACCAATCACAACTTTCAGCTCAGTTCGGCTGCTCAGTCATGTCTGACTCTTTGCAACCCCATGGACTGGAGCACGCCAGGCCTCCCTATCCATCACCAACTCCTGCAGTTTAGTCAAACTCATGTCCATTGAGTTGATGATGCCATCCAATCGTTTCATACTCTGTCTCATCACAACTTTAGGGTAAAATAAATATCTATTGACTCTATAGATTTTGAGAAATGCAAAATTATAGCTTTTTTCCTCAGAAGAATCAGTAACCAAAGTGAGTTTTTAATTTTTTTTTTCCTCCCTAGCTATAACACGTCCGGTTCAATTTATCATCTTTGTTGGTTTTTGATGCGGCTACCTGATTTTCAGTTCTTACTGTCTCTCTTTGAGGACATTTTCCAAAGCATTACTGTGAATAGACGACATCTCATCAAACAAAAGAGAATTTTCCTTGGTAAGTGATATTCTGCAATTCCTGCTGGAACACCTCATCAAACTCTCAAGGTCCATGTGGACTGTTAATTGCCTTGATATCTAATTCAATAAAGAACATTTGATTCCCACTTACATGTGGGACCTAGAAAAACAAAGCATATGAATTTTTTTGCAAAGCAGAATCAGAGATACAGATGTAAAGAATAGACATATGGATATGAGGATGAGGAATAGAGGGGTGGGATGAATTGGGAGCATGAGATTGACATATACACACTATTAATTATAAAATAGATAACTAATGAGAACCTACTGTATAGCACAGGGAACTCTACTCAATGCTTTTAGTGACATAAATAGGGAAGGAAATCCAAATGAAAAGAGGATATAGTTGATTTACTTTGCTGTACAGCGGAACCTAACTCAACATTGTAAAACAACTATATTCCAATAAAAATTAATTTAAAAAATAAAGAAAGAAAGAAATAGGGCTTCCCAGGTGGCCCTAGTGTCTCCACCTGTCAATGCAAGAGATATTAGTGATGTGGGTTCGATCCCCAGGTATGGAACATCTCCTGGAGAAGGGCATGACAAGCCATTCCATTATTCTTGACTGGAGAATCCCATTGACAGGGGAGCCTGGTGGGCTACAGTCCATGGAGCTGCATAGAGTCAGACACCACTTAGTGCTTAGCATGCAGCATTCCAGTTTTACTACTCATGGTTTTCTCACCCCAAGCAGCAAGCTACTTCAGTTTGAATGAAAAGTTTATTTTCTCATTTTTCTCTTGATCTGAATAAATAGTAGTGATTTTGGAATGCTAGGCAATCAAGGAGGTATTTATTTTAATCTTTTGCTTCGTAATATATTATATGATATGGGATGTGTGTGTTGTCACTGACTCATGTCCAACATTTTGTGGCCCCGTGGACTATAGTCTGACAGGCTCCTCTCCCCATGGAATTTTCCAGGCAAGAATACTGGAGTAGGGTGCCATTTCCTACTCCAGGGTATCTTCCCAACTAAGGCACAAACCTGTGTCTCTTGTGTCTCCTGGATTGGTAGGCAGATTCTTTACCACTAGTGTCACCTTGGAAGGCCTCATTTACTATATCTCCTATCAATTGTACTACTAGGTATATATCCCAGAGAAATTAAAATTACGTTTCTATGAAAATATGTACACAATTGCTTTAGCAGCTTTTTTTTACAATGGTAAAAACTAGAAAGAATCTAGATGTCATTCAATGAGTCTATGATTAAGCAAAGTGTAACATAGCTATACCCTGAAATACTGCTCAGCAATTAAAAGAAGAAATTATTCATACATACAACTCAGATGCATCTCCAGAGAATTATGCTGAGTGAAAAGAAATCCAAACCCCAAAGGGGACATTCTGAATGATTCCATGCATACATATTTTTGAGATGACAGTATCACAGAAATGGAAAACAGATTAGTAATTTCTAGGGCTAATGAAGGATAGTGATTTAGGGAAGTTAGTAGGTCTTTATAAGGACATCCAGAGGATTCTAAGAGTTGTGGAAACTTTTTTATCTTGTCTGTATCAACATCAACATCCTGGTTGTAATATTATACTACAGTTTTTCAAAATGTTATTATTAGGGGAAATTAATAGCTATTACAAGGCATCTCTGTATTCTTTCCTATAGCTGCATGTGAATCTACAATTATCTTAAAACAAAGCTTAATTAAAAATGAACAACAACCAAAAAAAAATGTGCAGAAGACCTAAATAGACATTTCTGATAAGATATACAGGTGGCCAAGAAGCAAACTTATCAGAACCACAATAAAAACATTCCATTGATCATAATTTCCAACTATTGTCCAAATTTGAATTCCTACATCTATCTTTAAAAATTCTGTAATTTTTCTGGACTTCACTTATGAGGAATGGGTTTTATGAAAATTTAAATTTCATGGAAAGTGTGAAATTCCAAATGAACTCAAATTTGAGATGGGATGTCAAATCTATGTGTCATTTATCTGATTTTTTCAAGGCTAAAATAAAGCTAATAGATCATCTTGATTTCTGCTTTCACGTGAGGGATTTGGTAATGCTACATGCCTTCTATTCTTATTTGAAGCATTTCTGAGTAAAGTAAAGGCTTCCTTGGTGGCTCAGTTGGCAAAGAATCTGCCTGCAATGCAGGAGACCCGGGTTTGATCCCTGGGTCGGGCAGATCCCCTGAAGAGGAAATGGCAACCCAATCTAGTATTATTGCCTGGAGACTCCCATAGACAGAGATGACTGGGGTTGCTAGAGTCCATGAGGTCACAAAGAGTTGGACATGCCTGAGCATGAGCCTGTTATCACATTATAATTATGAGCAAAGGAAAGTATTTGTTCTTATCTTCACTTCTACACTTCAAGTATAAGCATAATGTGCTTTTATTAATTCAGATGAAATTGTAAGCATATCATCCTTATTGAGCAGATTCATAGCAAAACTTAGAGTAAAATTTCCTAGTTACTTATTAGACTATTTTAAGTATCAGTTCAATTGCTCAGTTGTGTCTGACTCTCTGCAACTTCGTGAACTGCACCATGCCAGGCATCCCTGTCCATCAACAACTCCCAGAGTTCACCCAAACCCGTGTCCATTGAGTCAGTGATGCCATCCAACCATCTCATCATCTGTCATCACCTTCTCCTCCTGCCCTCAATCTTTTCCAGCATCAGAATCTTTTCCAATGAGCCAGCTCTTCGCATCAGGTGGCCAAAGGATTGGAGTTTCAGCTTCAACATCAGTCCTTCCAATGAACACTCAGGACTGATCTCTGTTATGATGAACTAGTTNTGGTGATGAACAGGGAAGCCTGGCGTGCTGCGATTCATGGGGTCGCAAAGAGTCGGACATGACTGAGAAACTGAACTGAACTGGATGGTCCTAGAGATTATCATATGGAGTGAAGCAAGGCAGACAAATAAAGGTAAATATGATATCACTTATACATGAAATCTGAAAAAATCCTTTGCTCTACACTCTCTTTTTGAAGGAAATGTCCCATGTCAAAGGGTTCTTTCCTTGTGTAGACTTTCTTCCTTTCTTTCTTTTTTTGAATTTTGGCTGTGCTGGGTCTTTGTTTCTTTCTCCCCAGTTGGAGGACATGCAGCTTCTCTAGTCAGGGTTAGCTGCCCAGTCAGGGACTGAACCCACGTTCCCTACCTTGGAAGGCAGTTTCTTAACAACCAGACACTCAGGGAAGTCCCTGTATAGATTTTCTATAAACAAATTTTACCTAGGAAATTTTTTTTTTCCTACTATCACTTTGGGTAGTTCAATATGATATTCTTCTTAGAGAAAAAATGAGGCTGTTAGTTGTCACTGCCTTAACATTAATTTCAAAGTAAACTGTGAGGTCTATTTCCTTAAGTATCCTTCATGGAAATTGAAGCAAATGTGTATAACTTTTAATAATGGCACTTTTATTTATTTATTACTTTTATAATCTAGTTCTTTTATAANTAGTTGTCACTGCCTTAACATTAATTTCAAAGTAAACTGTGAGGTCTATTTCCTTAAGTATCCTTCATGGAAATTGAAGCAAATGTGTATAACTTTTAATAATGGCACTTTTATTTATTTATTACTTTTATAATCTAGTTCTTTTATAATCTACAGTAACTTTCTTATCTCCCAGTATCTTCACAGTATTTATTACTTTTATAATCTAGTTCTTTTATAATCTACAGTAACTTTCTTATCTCCCAGTATCTTCACTGCATATGCCCTCTTATTCCATGCAGTTCTCTGTCTTCACAGATGTAACTAATTACCATTAATTATTTATGAACTATGGCCCTTGCCGTCAAAGAATTTTGGTTTGGTTGGGGGAAATAAACATTGTCCCAAATAATTGGCATGAAAAGAAAATAATGATAAATGTTTCAAGAAACATAAAAACAACATATGAACCAGACATAGAATAAATATATGGATAATGAGGGGGGAAGGGGGTAGAGGGATGAATTGGGAGACTGGAATTGAAATATAAACGTTACTAGGTATAAAATAGATAATTAAGGAAAACCTACCAAACAGTCCTGGATCATAGAAAAAGCAAGAGAATTCCAGGAAAACATACACTTCTGCTTCACTGACTATGCAGATCACAACAAACTGGAAAATTCTTCAAGAGATGGGAATACCAGACCACCTTACCTGCCTCCTAAGCAACAGTTAGAATCAGACATGAAACAATGGACTGGTTCCAAATTGGCAAAGAATACATCAAGGCTGTATATCGTCACCTTACTTATTTAACTTACATGGACAGTTCAGTTCAGTCGCTCAGTCGTGTCCAACTCTTTGCGACCCCATGAATCGCAGCACGCCAGGCTTCCCTGTTCATCACCAATTCCCAGAGTTCACTCAGACTCACATCTGTGGAGTCAGTGATGCAATACAGCCATCTATCTCATCCTCTGTCATCCCCTTCTCCTCCTGCCCTCAATCCCTCCCAGGATCAGGGTTTTTTCCAATGAGTCAAATCTTCGCATGAGGTGGCCAAAGTACTGGAGTTTCAGCTTTAGCATCATTCCTTCCAAACAAATCCCAGGGCTGATTTCCTTCAGAATGGGCTGGTTGGATCTCCTTGCAGTCCAAGGGACTCTAAAGAGTCTTCTCCAACACCACAGTTCAAAAGCATCAATTCTTCGACACTCTGCCTTCTTCACACTCCAACTTTCACATCCATACATGACATCATGATAAATGCCAGGCCTGATGAAACAGAAGCTGGAATCAAGAGATTGCCGGGAGAAATATCAATAACCTCAGATATGCAGATGACACCACCCTTACAGCAGAAACAGAAGAGGAACTAAAGAGCCTCTTAATGAAGGTGAAAGAGGAGAGTGAAAAAGCTGGCTTAAAACTCAACATTCAGAAAACTAAGTTCATGGCATCTAGTCCCATCACTTCATGGCAAATAGATGGGGAAACAATGGACACAATGAGAGACTTTATTTTCTTGGGCTTGAAAATCACTACAGATGGTGACTGCAGCCATG
>SJYV01035606.1:191822-307776 GCA_006410875.1 Neotragus pygmaeus
ATTACTTTGCCAACAAAGGTCCATCTAGTCAAGGCTATGGTTTTTCCTGTGGTCATGTATGGATGAAGTGGACTGTAAAGACAGCTGAGCACCAAAGAATTGATGCTTTTGAACTGTGGTGTTGGAGAAGACTCTTGAGAGTCCCTCGGACTGCAAGGAGTTCCAACCAGTCCATTCTAAAGGAGATCAGTTCTAGGTATTCTTTGGAAGGACTGATGCTAAAGCTGAAACTCTAATATTTTGGCCACCTCATGTGAAGAGTTGACTCATTGGAAAGGACCCTGATGCTGGGAGGGATTGGGGGCAGGAGGAGAAGAGGACGATAGAGGATGAGATGCCTGGATGACATCACCGACTCGATGGATGTGAATCTGAATGCACTCCGGGAGTTGGTGATGGACAGGGAGGCCTGGGGTGCTGCAATTCATGGGGTTGCAAAGAGTTGGACACAACTGAGTGACTGAAATGAACTGAACTGATGTCATGGTGGTTAAGAAATCTATCACCCACAATGTCATCTGTGGTTTTTGTGCAAATTTGTTCAGTTTAAGGTGACCTTAGACTGTTACTATTTATTGGAGTACATATAAGCAAATTATCTCACAAAAGTGCAGAATCTCAAAGTAATCTTTCAAAGCCAACGAGAATTGAAAATAACCAGACACAATGGAAAGTAAAATAAAATATGAGTAAGAATAGAAGGAGAATACAAGAATTTGCATAGCGATGTTATCACAAACATTACAGTATTACTACGCTTACTATACATAAAATATCTCCAGAGTATAGCATGCTACAAAAGGTGACAAAGCAATTTTGAAACATCAAATATAATTTAAAGGAATAAAAAGTATTATAAAATAAATATAGTAAAAACATAGCATACAAAATAATTATAAAAATTCAATACTATAAAAATGTAAAAATTTTAAAATATGTTCAGTGGTCATGTTTGGCAGCAAACCAAACATCATTAAAATAGTAAAAAGTAGGAAACTGGAAGATTTTTAAGGAAAAATATATGGAAGGCTGCAAATAGAGATAAAAACAGAATAGATGAGAATATCAAGAACAAGAAAGATTTAGTGAAAACTTCCAGAAGAAAATAATAATACTTCTAAATTTGTGTGCATCTAATTACATAGCCTCAAAAAAGCAAATACTGACAGTACCAAAATAAGAGACAAATCCACAATCATAGTGGGAGACTGTAATATACCTCTGTGAGTTGTTGATAAAATTAAGAGAAATAAGTAAAGCTATAGACATTTAAAACACAATTAACAAAATTGACCTATGGAAACTATACCCTGCAACTGTAAAATACAGTTTACAAATTGCGACCTCATAGACATATTTTTCAAGCACACACAAATCATTCAGAAAATAGACAGTGGTGGTAAGGTTGGTTGTTCAGTAGCTCCATAGACTGTATCCCACCAGGCTCCTCTGTCCATGGGATTTCCTAGGGAAGAATACTGGAGTAGGTTGCCATTTCCTTCTCCAAGGAAACTGATTGCATACTGTGATATAAGGTACACAAAAATATCAAAGGACTAGAAACACAGAGAAAGTTGGAAAGGTGCACAAGGTAATTTCTGGTGTTTTAGCATTGTTTTATAGCTTACCTTGTATGGTAGTATGGAGAAGGCAATGGCAACCTACTCCATTACTCTTGCCTGGAAAATCCTATGGACGGAGGAGCCTGGTGGGGTTGTGAAGAGTCGGACATGACTGAGTGACTTCACTTTCACTTTTCACTTTCATACATTGGAGAAGGAAATGGCAACCCACTCCAGTGTTGTTGCCTGGAGAATCCCAGAGACGGAGGAGCCTGGTGGGCTGCTGTCTATGAGGTCGCACAAAGTTGGACACAACTGAAGTAACTTAGCAGTATGGTAGTAACATGAACATTAACATTATAATAATTTGTTAAGCTATACAACTACGTCATGTATTTTATTATATGTGATTCTTACTTTATAATATCTTTTAAATGAATCTGAAACACATAAAATATGTTATCTAACCAAAATGCATTTATGTCAGAAATCATTCAGAAACTAGTAACTAGAAAATTTCCCAAATTTTCAGAAATTAAATAATGCATTCTAAATACCACTTGAGTCAAAGAAATATCATAAAACAAGTTAAAAATATTTTGAACTGTATAAATAAATGGTATGCAATAGCAAAGTTTGCAGGATGAATATAAAGCAACATGTAAAATAATATTATTAGCAAGAAACATAAAATAGAAAGAGAAATGTTGAAAGCTGATAAATAATTGTTAAACATCTGTCTAAAGTTGTTAGAAAAGATATCAAAAAGTAAAATCAAAAATATGTGGAGGAAGAAAATGGAGATAAATGCAAATTTTAGTGAAATGTTTTAAAAATATAAAATAGAGAGGACCAAAAAAGCTAAAGATGTATGTTTGAAAAGATAAATCTTGTAGTAAGATTAACCAAGAAAGGAGAGAGAGATGGAGAGGGTGGGGGAGGGAAGGAGCAAAGGAGAGAAAGACTAATAGGAATGAACAGGAATAATCACTGCAGATACTGAAGATATGAAACAGGTTAAAAGGAGATATGTGAACGAATGCTTAAGTTCCTAGAAAAGTGGGTGTGTGTTAAGTCACTTCAGTCGTGTCTGACTCTTTGTGAAAGTATGGACTGTGGCACTCCAGGCTCCTCTGTCCCTGGGATTCTCCAGGCAAGAATATTGGAGTAGGTTGCCATGCCCTCCTTCAGGGGACCTTCCTGACCTAGGAATAGAACCCGCATTTTTATGTCTCCTGCATTGGCAGATGAGTTCTTTACCAGTAGTGCCACCTGGGAAACAGAAAAAAAAAAAGTGCATCTTGAACAAAATTTGGCTCAAGAAGAAATGTAAAACCTAAATAATGCTTTAAAGAATTTGAGTCAAGTATAAACTCTTCCAACAAAGAAAAAAACTACAGGTCCAGATAACTTTATGAGTAAATTTACCATGCAGTCACTAAAGGAACAGTTCCACATTGCTCTGGACTGAGTAATGTCCCCTCAAATTTTGCATGTTGAAGCTGCACCCCCCATGTGATAGAGTCTAGAGATGGGACCTTAGGCTGGTGATTAGTTTTAGATGAACTAATGAGGGTTGAGCCCTAATGATGGGATTGTATACTCTGGATTACGATGAGTTTATTCACCAGACGGCTCTATCTTGGTCTTGCTCTCTCCTCTTTCTCTTTCTGAGGTGAGGACAGTGAGAGGTGGCCATCTGCAAGCAAGAAAAGCAGACTTCACCCTATTTCAACACTGCACTCTGATCTCAGATGCTCAGCTCAGCCTCGGAAATGGTGAGAAAATTAATGTTTGTTGTTTAAGCCATCCAGTCTATGGTATTTGTTATGGAAATTTAGGCAGACTAAGATGTAGACTTAGACAAATTCTTTCAGAGATTGGAGGAACATGTTATATTCCAATTCTTTTTATAATCAACTTGATAACAAACCTGTAGGGCAGCATGAGAAAAGAAAATTAAAAGCCATTTTCAAATCTTACTTTGAATACAAAATGTTTTTAAGTTATTAAACCAAATCTATCAATATACAAAGAGAATAATATATTATGATCAACTGATTTTATCCTATAATGAAGTGTTGGCTTAACACTAAAAAAAAAAAAATCAAATAATGTAATTCACTACTATATCAACAAATAAAAGGAGATAAACATTTTAAGCTCAGTAGATGTAGAGAAAGCGCTGATAGAATGTAAAGCCCACTGATGATAAGAATTTGTGCCACAAATTCTAGGTACAGAGGTGAGCTTTCTTAACCTGATAAGGGATATTTACAAAAAAAGAAACAAAACATAGTGAACATTATATTAAATGGTGAAGCTTTGGAAATTTTCCGTTTGAGTTGAGGGTAAAAGTTAAAATATCTGCAATCAGAATATCTATCCAACATTTTAAAGGAGACTCTAGCCCACAGTACAAAAAGGAAAGAAAATAGTAAGGTCAGTCTTAAAAAGAAAAAACAAAATGTCATTATTAACAGATAATAAAAATTAGCATATAGAAAATCCAAAATATTCTATAAGTTAATTATTAGCATTAATTAAAGAGTTTAATAAGGTTGTTAGATTTTAATCAATATAGGAAGTAAATTCAATTTTATCTACCAGGAACAGATATAGAAGAAAATGTACAAATGATTCCATTTAAAACAATAAAAATATCAGATATCTAGAAATAAATAAAAATTACTGTAAAACCTCTATCAAAAAATTACCAAAAAATTATCAAACTTTTTGAGAAACAGTGAAGATATAGATATGATCTTCCTGGGTGGCACAATAGCAAAGAATCTGCCTACCAATGCAGAAGACACAGGAGACAAGGTTCAATCCCTGGTCAATTCCAGGAGTCAGGAAAACCCACTGGAGAAGGAAATGGCAACCCACTCCAGTATTCTTCCCTGGAAAATTCTATGGACAGAGGAGCCTGGAGGGGTACAGTCCATGAGGTTGCAAAGAGTTGGACACAACTGAGCAACTGAGCGTTCACACAAAGATATAGTTATGGTACAGAATGATATATCATAAAATGTTCCTACTAATAGTGATGAGGATGATGACCTAACACATATATGGAACATTTTATTGAGTTGCTCAGCTACTAGCATTTCCTCAGCCTAAAAACCCTACAGGATAAATAGTTTATATGATGTTCCGGGATTGAAAAGTTGGGTATTGCAGTTCAATGACAGTTCTTTCCTAATTTATTTATAGCTTAAATGCGATTCCAATTGGAATTCCAACAAAGGTTATTTGTTTAATTTTTGGTGAACCTGGAGAAATTTACTCTAAAATTCATCAAAATACAAAGGGTAAGAAATAATCAATACACACTTGATTAACAAGTTGTGAGGACTTACTCTACTGTATATCAGTATTTGTAATAAAATTAGAGTATTTAAAATCATGTTATATTTATACAGGAGTAGATAAATAGACGGAGAAGGCAATGGCAACCTACTCCAGTACTCTTGCTTGGAAAATCCCATGGATGGAGGAGCCTGGTAGGCTGCAGTCCATGGAGTCGCTAGAGTTGGACATGACTGAGCAACTTCACTTTCACTTTTTACTTTCATGCATTGGAGAAGGAAATGACAACCCACTCCAGGGTTCTTGCCTGGAGAATCCCAGGGACGGAGGAGCCTGGTGGGCTGCTGTCTATTGGGTGGCACAGAGTTGGCCGTGACTGAAGCGACTTAGCAGCAGCAGCAGCAGCAGACAAACAGAAAAACGGAACAAGACAAAAAGCTCAGAATATAATCGTACACATAAAAATATTTGATTTATGACAGAAGTTACTACCTTATCACTCCTCTGCTTACCAACAGAGCAGAAGGGAAAGATGATATTGTTAATAAACAGCAGTAGGAAAACTGGATATCCATTTTAGGAAAAAAAACTTGAAATTGAACCCATGTATCACACCATCCACAAAAACTAATTACAAATGTTTAAAGATCTAAAGTTGAATGAAATATTTTTTTAAATAAATAAATAAAGTTGAATGAAATTAAAAGATATGTAAAAGATGATGTCAGACAATATTTTCTGACCTCAAGGTAGGAAATAATTTCTTAAATTAAAATAGCAAAGCATTAGTAATAAAGGACAAGATTAATAAATTTGAATTCTGTAAAATGAACAACTTCTGCTCCCCCAAAATACCATTAAAATAGTGAAAAAGAGTTCAGAGTAGGAGGAGATATTTACACCACAATTAAAAGAAAAAGGCCTAAAATCCTACACAACAATAAGAAAATACAATTTTTTAAAAATGAGCAAGAAATAACAGACACTTCTCAAAAGAAAAAAACTCAAATGGAAAATAAAAATATGCAAAGGGGTTTAATAAAATTAAAAATTGGAAACACCCATTAAAATTAAATGAAATACAATTATTCCATCATATTGACAAAAAGTTTTAAGTCTTTAATACTAAAAGAATTTGCAATGTCTGGGAACTCTCATATATTATAATGGGAGTATAAAGTATTGATAGTATACCATCCTGGAAAACTGTTTACTGCTATCTACTCCAGTTAAAGATACTATATCTTATGATTCAGAAATTCTATTCCTGGTTTTATATGTGTGTGTGTGCATGTGTAACAATAATTTTATAGAAATTCTATTCCTGGTTTTATATGTGTGTGTGTGTGTACATGTGTAACAATAATTTTACAGTAAAAAATTTTAAAGGAATATGGGACTTCTGCTTCTGTTAATGGTAAAGTAATTTGGAATCACTTTTCCACTAAAAATAACTAAAAAACTAGACCTCATATTTTATAAATCTTTTAAAAACATTAAATAGCTAACAATATATTAGGCAATGACCAGCCCTAGATTCAGAGAAGTAATTCTGGCCCTTGGATTGTCTTCACCTGTAAAGTACTTGTCATTCCTAAAAGATATGAAATTAGCTAAGCTGCTTTTTGGTGACACTTAGAACTAGAGACAATAGTTAGAGTTTAGAGCTCACAAAGGGTACACATTTTGATAAACTCACACTCAGGCTGGGACTCAAAGAGCTGCACTTTAATAACTGCATTGGAAGTAAGTCAGTTCTACAATGGACTGCTGCCTAGCTTCAAGTACTTTCTGCATTGCAGAATATATCAAACTCTGAATTTGGATTAAGGTGATTATGTGCTGCTGCTGCTGCTGCTGCTGCTGCTAAGTCATTTCAGTTGTGTCCAAGTCTGTGCGACCCCATAGATGGCAGCCCACCAGGCTCCCCCGTCCCTGGGATTCTCCAGGCAAGAACACTGGAGTGGGTAGCCATTTCTTTCTCCAATGCATGAAAGTGAAAAGTGAAAGTGAAGTCACTCAGTCATGTCTGACTCTTAGCGACCCCAAGGACTGCAGCCTACCAAGCTCCTCCGTCCTAGGACTTCCAAATGCCAAGAAAAAGCAAAGAAAATCCTTTTTGGAGGAAGATATAAACCAGAACTATTTTCTACAAATAGATTTTCAAATACAATGACCAACACAAAATTGAAGATAATCAGACACATGTGAAGCCATAAAACTATTGGATTGGCATATCTATTGTTCTTGTCATCTGTAAAACTAAAGAGAAACTCAATGAAAAAAAGATTATAAAAGTAGATCATGAGTCTTTCTGGTAGCTTGATTTATTCCAAAAAGTTCAACACTATCTATTGTCAAGAAAACCACAAAGAATAGCATCCAAAGCCTCCAGACAGAATGCTTAGTGGCTTCAAACAGTACAATGGTCTGTTTTTCAGTTATGTATCTACATTAAATAAGTATGGAATATATCATTATCATTACATTTCCATCATAAAAACCTTCAGTCTTTGTTTCCAAGTAAAATCAAGCTTCAATTGAGAAGATATAGTTTTCCAACTGAAACAAAAACTTTTCCTTCACATTTCAAAGAAACCAATGAATTCAAAAGTTCACAGGAAGAGGATGTCCCTGGTGGTCCAGTGGCTAAGATTCCAAGCACCCAATATAAGGGGCCCAGGTTCAATCCCTGGTCAGGGAACTAGATCCCACATGCTGCAATTAAAGATCCTGAATGATCCCGTATGCTGCAAATAAAAGAGATCCTGTATACTGCAACTAACAACGAAGAACCAGCACAGCTGAATAAATTTTGTTTTTAAGTTCACAAGAATATTCTGTATATAATTGAAATCAATAGTTGCTTAATAAAAGTTTTACAGAATCCTATTTTCCCCTTCACTTTAAAAGATAATAAGATAGATATACTTAGCATGGAATTAATTAGCAGTTATGATTCTATGGTTAATCTTACTTGTGATTTTAGCTAAAGTGTAATCACAATTCATTTTACTTTATAAAGACTTCCCTGGTGGCTCAGAAGTTAAGAATTCACCTGCAATGCAAGAGACGTGGGTTCAATCTCTGGGTCAATAAGACCCATGGAGAAGGGAATGGCAACCCACTCCAATATTCTTGCCTGGAGAATTCCATGCACAGAGGAGTCTGGTAAACCTCAGTCCATGGGGTCTCAAAGAGTTGGACAAGACTGAGCAATTAACACTTTCACACTTTCACTTTATAAGTTATATTATGATCTATGGAAATAGCACATAAAGTAAAACCCTTTATAAGTTTCCATGGTAAGCTATTAAAAAAAAAAAAAAAGGAATAAAGAGGGAAAGAGAGACAGAGATCAAAAGAGTCCTGATAGTTTATTCTTTAAAAGTGACTGTAACTAAAAGAAAGTCATTCCTTAGACAAGAAGCTGACCCAATTTCAACTTTTGTTAATTTAGCCCATTCAAATTACATGTCAATTAATCAACTGAATTTTTACAAATCATTGAAAAATTTTTGCTAATTAACTAACAAATGCCAATAAGAAGAATCACTGATTAAGAAAGTACTTAAGTCCTTACATGATTATATCATTCCACTCATATGACAGTAAACTTCCTTCCAACTCAAGGTCTTTGTTTATAAAGGCCTATTCTTTTAGTCCCACCATTAAAGTTTCTATGTTACCTTATTTTCACGCAAAGCTCACTATCTTTACACCAAGGATATATCCCAAATAATGCAATCTGTTTATTAATAGAAAGAAGTACTACGGTATAAATAGAGTAAGGTATATTAAAACTTTCTAAATTTTTTCACAAGCTACTATGCAAAAGTTTTATTTCCTCATGGGCAACTACCTTAAACTGACTAATTTTCATTTTGGAGTAGAATTTCTCANAAGAAGTACTACGGTATAAATAGAGTAAGGTATATTAAAACTTTCTAAATTTTTTCACAAGCTACTATGCAAAAGTTTTATTTCCTCATGGGCAACTACCTTAAACTGACTAATTTTCATTTTGGAGTAGAATTTCTCAATAAATTTACCAGTAAAATAAAAAAGCACCCGACTCCAGTACTTTTGCCTGGAAAATCCCATGGACGGGGGAACCTGGTAGGCTGCAATCCATGGGGTCGCGAAGAGTCGGACACAACTGAGCAACTTCACTTTCACTTTTCACTTTCATGCACTGGAGAAGGAAATGGCAACCCACTCCAGTATTCTTGTTTGGAGAATCCCAGGGTCGGGGGAGCCTGGTGGGCTGCCGTCTATGGGGTCGCACAGAGTCGGGCACGACTAAAGCGACTTAGCAGCAGCAGCAGTAGCGAAATAAAAAAAGATAGAGATCCAAGAGTTAATTAAATACATCTTTGTTTCTTTTTTCCTAAAAAAGAAATTTATCTAGCATAGCTAAACTCAGAATTCTTTGTCTACTCATGAAAATTTTATAATTTACAACTTAGAAGTGAATTGCAGTCATGTTGCATGATAGCTACTGTTATGCTGCACTGTAGGTTTCATTTAGTCACATGATGAAATAATTTAAGGAAAGAAATTGGGAATTATGATGCTACTTTCTGCTATGTTTAGGCATTTCTTTTCTCCCCACAAGATAATAAACAAATGTTTAATTTTGAAGCTTGTAGAGATATAACTACTGAAAGATCTTGAGCTCAAAATGAGGGAAATTCACCACAACTTTCATTTTGCTACAACTTGTTCATAGATTCCTATAATTTATTACTATGATCCCTGTTTTAAAACTTAAGCACTCAGTCAGAGACAGCCTCTATGTATAACTTTATTTAGCATATAATGATCCTTCAAAAACTAAATTCAGTACATCAATAACTCAAAATATTTACCCTTTTGTTTATGAAAAATAAATTCCCAAGATAAACGTATGAGTAAACATTTTGAAAAATAAAGTACTTTGCTTTCAATAGGAATAGGTCTTTACTGAGGGAGGACATTGTAGTAATGAAAACATAATTGTATCTGTTACTGTAGGAAATGAAAAAAAGTAATAAACTAAATTTCATAAAAGCTAAAGCAAAAAAGAAAAATCTAGTTGTAGTCTAATAGTTTTCCATACAACACTATCTGTACTTAAATCATTACCTGAACAAATGCCATACAAGTAGCAATGTTTGCAACTTACCTTTTACATCACTTGAGGGTTGGATGTAATTTTTTAAATCCTATAGAAATTTTATAAATCAAATAGCTTGCCTAATCAACATTCCCATGGAAACACTGACAGCTAGAGAGTGTAGGTTGGAGGGGAGACAGATGTAGTGAGAGCAAATGAAGTGTCTTAATTTTGTTGAAACTTAATTTTGTTAATGTAGAAAATAAAGTGTGTATATATATAACATTTAAAGTTTTCTTTACAAAATTAAAATAAGTTTTCTGGATTTTAAAATATATATCATTATACAGTTCAAATAGAAAAGTATGATGAAGATATTAAACATTACCTATAATCCCATTATCAAAGAAGATTCACCCAACATTTTGGGGAACATGATCCTAAACATCCAGCAATATATACAAATGTAATTTTAATGGGCATAATCTAAATGCTGCATTTTAATATACATAACTCACACGAAAACATTTTGTAGAGGGTTTTTCTCATCAATAAATATAAATATACAATATCATATTTAGTAATCAAAGCTTTGTGGTATATAATACACAATAATTAATTTGACTATTAATGGATATTTGTTATTTTTCACCAACTATGGTGTTGTTATTAAATCATCTTTGTATACATGTCTGGTCATTTCCTGAGAATAAATTTCAACAAGTGAATTTGCTAGATCAAATTGTGCACAAAAGTTAAATTTTTATATAGATTGTCAGAAAAATTGCACTAATTTATGCACTCTGCTGCTCTGGAGAGTACACAGGTTAATTACAATATTGGGTTGGTTTCTGCCATACATCAACATGTATATACATATATCCGCTCCCTTGGAACCTCCATCCCAACTCCCACCCCATCCTACTCCTCTAGATTATCACAGAGCTCCAAGTTGAGTTCCCTGAGTCATACAGCAATTCCCACTATTTTACATATGGTAGTGTATATGTTTCCATGCTACTCCCTCTATTTGGCCCACCCTCTCCTTCTTACCTCCCCCCTCTATGTCCGTAAGTCTCTATGTCTGTGTCTCCACTGCTGCCTGGAAAATAGGTTCATTAGAACCATCTTTGTAGATTCCATATATATGTGTTAATATCCAATATTTTTTTTTTTCATATTTTGCTTTATCCTTGTCAATCCCAGATCTTTAAAATATCTATCTTAATGTTTTTCTCTAAAACTAAAGATCAACATTTTTTATTAATTTGATACTTTTTTTATAAAAAAGTTAATCATCTTTTCAAATGCATGCTATCCATCTGCATTTCTTCGCCTGAAGTCCTAAAATGAACTTTTTTGGTGCACATTTTGCTTACGCAATTCTGATATTTTAATTTAAAAAAAAATCCTACAGAAATGGCACACAAATCTGCCCTTAATGGAATAACACAACTGTATTGCCAGTGAAACATATGGCTAGACCATAGTCGCATCTGACTGCTCTACAAACTCTGTTTTGAATCGGTTACTTACAAATTAGCTTATACTTCTTCACCACTAACTTGACAGGCAATTTTTAAAGACAAGAAACGTGTGACTCTATTTTCAAGTTGGTTTTTTTTTCAAGTATTTCACAACTGAAGCATTTCCCTCAGTATTTCTTTAGAGGACTTTAACTACATTTTCATTTACAATGTCATAGAGTTAACTCTTATATAAGTTTCTTGCTTTCATGAGTACTATTATAGCCAACATGACAGTGTCCCCAAAGCCACACTGATGTCTTTTCATCTATCTCAAGCTGGAGTCAGAGACACCAAAAAGAGATATATTCTCTCCATGCCATCTGGGCAATCTTCAGCAGAGCTCACCCTCGCTTCTGGGAATGTGCACTTCTGGGAATTCTAAAAACCTCTTTCCTCCCTAGCACAGATGTTCTCTTGCTTCAAGACCTGAAATAACAATGTACCAGTCATTCTCTGAGGCTTCCCAGGTGGCACTAGTGGTAAAGAACAAGCCTGCCAATGCAGGAGACATAGGAGACGCAGGTTAGATCCCTGGAACAGGCAGATCCCCTGGAGGAGGGCGTGGTAACCCACTCCAGTATTCTTGCCTGGAGAATCTCATGGACAGAGGAGTCTGATGGGCCAAAGTAGCCCTTAGGGTTGCAAAGAGTCTCACAGGACTGAAGCAACCTAGCACGCACGTACACAGTCATTCTCCAGATCAGGTCCTGATAGTTGCTGGATGTCTTCTACTTAACTAATACATAGAATTTTTTATATATCTTTTAAATGGTAACAACTATTTACAGTTAGGTTTAACTACTAATTTTATCTGTTTTAGCTTCAACCATTTAAAAATAATTCTGCCTCATCCAAGAAGTGAACAAAGTGAGCACATCCCCCTGGGGCAGAGCCCTGCACAACTTCTGTTGTTAGGCTCCCTCCTCCTACACCAGAGAAGCCAGACGCTCAGCCTCTTCTCTACATTTCCAAAGATACCACTTCTGGAAAGCCCTGAGAAAATCAGAATTCACAGAGGAAAATCCCATTCGCCTGCTATTGTTGTTTGTGTCAGTACCTTAAGGCTCTAACCCTGGGCTCAATTGCCTCCTGGGGATCCTTTGTTACAGGGAGGAAAAAAACATGTAGAATAGTCTTCTCAGTTTCCAAAATCCCATTTTAACTAGAACATGTCTGTTTTAGCAGACATCTCTTTCTGAAACAAAGCAAATGCTATTCTAAAGTTTGCCTCCTGTTCACCTCCCATATGAAAAGAGAGGAAAAAAGATTCACTTGTTGTATATATTCTGTTAAAATGTAGTGTTTAAAATCCATACCTTTTTTTTGTTGACCTTGCCTGTATACTTATACTGAGGTAAATATCTAACTTGATTGGATTTATTATACTCTCAATTTGGAAAGCTAACGTACAATTGAGGAGTGTATATTAAAGGATTCTACTTTTTTTTCCCATTGCCAAGTAAGAGAAATCTTACATGGAAAATAAGTTGGATAATAAAATTATGCATAAGTAATTTCCCTCAATAAACAGAAATAAACATTAAAAATTGATTATATAACTAAAATCAACTTAAATATAAAAATAAATTAACTTGGACTTTTCACTGAATTGTCTGGCTGCTTCATGAGAAATGATGCCCTAGAGAAACAAGAAAAGAATAGTCTTTTTTTTTAATAGTATGAAAAAAGCTTGATTTCTGAGTTCTTACTTCCAAGAACTGAATGTTCATTTTGACTTTACAGAATACTGTACTGTGTCTGTTTATTCATGTGACTGAGTTTAATTGCTAATTCAGTGTTGTTCCTGAGGTACTTTAAATTCAGTAATGAAGACTCACATAATGAAGTATTATGTAGACTAATTAATGAATATATAATGCCACATAAAGTTATTGCAAATGCCAACTGTTATTATCATACATGTCAGACTTAATTTTGCTTCTGAATCCACTGAGCTGGGTCCCTGATTTCTATCTCCACTACTTCATTTGATATGGCAACTACCTCCAGTTCTTCCCTAGTTGCTCAACATGCTGCTGCTACTGCTGCTAAGTCGCTTCAGTCATGTCTGACTCTGTGCAACCCCATAGATGGCAGCCCACCAGGCTTCCCCATCCCTGGGATTCTCCAGGCAAGAACACGGGAGTTGGTTGCAATTTCCTTCTCCAATGCATGAAAGTGAAAAGTGAAAGTGAAGTCACTCAGTCATGTCCAACTCTAGCAACCCCATGGACTGCAACCTACCAGGCTCCTCTGTCCATGGGATTTTCCAGGCAAGAGTACTGGAGTGGGGTGCCATTGCCTTCAGCATAGGAACATTTTATTTAGCAGAAAATCAGAAGGACAAACTAGATTTTGAATCAGGAAAATTATATATTTCATTTCAACGACGGTTCTACCATTTACAAACTCTCCGATTTTGCCTCACCCATTTGAAATGCACTGCCATGAGTTTTTAAATGAGAATCATAATATTCTCCTAATCAATACATATTATCTGATTGTATGTCACATTTTCACTCCTGCTCTAGGCACTGGGGGATACAACACAGCATAGTCCCTATTTTAATAAGGAATCAAGTGACTGGTAGACTGATCTTGACAGATACGCAGAATATTTGCATCCATATTGGCTTGTTCACTCAAATCTGAGGAGTAAGGACGGTCACTTAAGTATTTCATTGACTTGCAAGTATTTTCTTTNCATAGTCCCTATTTTAATAAGGAATCAAGTGACTGGTAGACTGATCTTGACAGATACGCAGAATATTTGCATCCATATTGGCTTGTTCACTCAAATCTGAGGAGTAAGGACGGTCACTTAAGTATTTCATTGACTTGCAAGTATTTTCTTTCCAGATAGCTATCTCTCTAACCAAGTCTGGCCATTAAATGAGTTCTGATACATCCAAAATTTGAATCTACCCTCCAAGCACACAACTGCATCGTGAATCATTCAGATACATGTCAGAAGTTCTGAATGGAATTTCAAAGAAGAAATTTAGAACTGTCCAGAGCCAATGTAGTATCGACTATGTGCTAGGCATTATGCCAGTTTCTCTATAAACAATATTAAATTTAATCTTCCCCACAATGTTATGAGTTGATCCTTTACTATGCTGCCATGGTAAATGGTTCTTGTTTGCATCATAGCACTATGACTATGTGCCATAACACTATACACTGTGAAAGGAAGTGTTAGTCACTCAGTCATACCCAACTCTTTGTGACTCCCTGGATTGTAGCTGCCAGGATCCTCTGTCCATGGGATTTTCCAGGCAAGAATACTGGAGTGGGTTGCCATTCCCTTCTCCAGGAGATCGTCCCAACCCAGTGACTGAACTTGGGACTCCTGTATTACAGGCAGATTCTTTACTGTCTGAAGAATTCTTTACTGAAATAAAGATTTTGCTTCTCCACCTGGGAGAAGTATTTCCCATTAAATTCCTCNTCCCAACCCAGTGACTGAACTTGGGACTCCTGTATTACAGGCAGATTCTTTACTGTCTGAAGAATTCTTTACTGAAATAAAGATTTTGCTTCTCCACCTGGGAGAAGTATTTCCCATTAAATTCCTCGAAACAGGAGCTGTGTTGTGTGCATATTGCATCCCCAGCATCTAGAGAAGGGGGAAGGAACATGACATATCATCTGCAAATAGTTGTTGAATGGAAGAATATTGTGATTCTCATTTAAAACTCATGATGCAGACTTTCAAATATGTTCAGTTCAGTTCAGTCGCTCAGTCTTGTCTGACTCTTTGCCACCCCATGAATCGCAGCACTACAGGCCTCCCTGTTCATCATTAACTCCCTGAGTTCACTCAAACTCACGTCCATCGAGTCAGTCATGTCCATCCAGCCATCTCATCCTCTGTTGTCCCTTTCTCCTCCTGCCCCCAATCCTTCCCAACATCAGAGTATTTTCCAATGAGTCAACTCTTCGCATGAGGTGGCCAAAGTACTGGAGTTTCAGTTTTAGCATCATTCCTTCCAAAGAAATCACAGGGCTGATCTCTTTCAGAATGGACTGGTTGGATCTCCTTGCAATCCAAGGAACTCTCAAGAGTCTTCCCNCCATAGGATGTTCAATTGCATCCCTGGCCTTTCCCCCTCAATGCTAGTAATACCCTCCATGCCTACACACACATATCACCCCTTCATCGTAAGGAAAGAAAATGTCTCCAAGCTCTCCAAACATTCCAAATATCCACAGAGGAGCAAGACCATCCCTGGTTGAGAACTGTTGATTTAATGATTGGTCAAGCATAGAGAAGCAACAAGTATTTATTGTATGCCTATTCTATACAAATTAGGACTGTGAAGTATGAGTTATCAAATTGTGAAAATACAACATTTACTTTTAAGAGAGTTACTATGTACTTGTGTAACTATCTAAAGAGTAGAAGATTATAAACACAAAATCAAAACCACAGATACACCTATATCACATATCTACAGATAAATAGATGGGGAGTTGTCCAAATTGTTGTGACAGTCCCAGTTCACAAGTCCAACAGTGAAAGGGCTATCATGGAAGAATCAAGAAAAGCTTTATGGAATAGTACAAGCTTATCTGCATCTTCAAGATTGGTTTTGGAGAGAAAACGCTATGTAATATTTGGCCCGTCTCTGCAGAGGCACAGGTAATCCAGTTCTGGAAAGTAGACTGTAAAACAAAAATGAAGAAAAGACTCTTCTATGTCCATTTATGAAAGAATTTATGCTTAATTATATTGGGAAATAAAAACATTTCTCTATAATTACTGACATTTATTGATCTTGCAAATTATATTCACACAATTTTTAAATAGTCTGAAATAACAATTTTTCATTTATAAATTTTAAGCTGTAGTCTTGGGCTTAGCAGAAAGCTAGCTCACAATTCATTTTACATAGTTATCAAAAGTGAATGCAAAGTCTCCCCAGTAGTTTTTTTTTTAATTTCACAGAAATGATTCATATTATACACATCAATTACTAATGTGTTTAGACTTTTCAAATTTTCTTTAACTTTCTGAATATTACTGCTTTTAACCTTATATCAAATAATAATTAAATGTTAACAATTAACATATCAAACAAATTTCATTATAGAGCAATAGAAAGATTCTCCATCATCTCAATAGTCACTATTTATTGAGTCCTGAAGGCTGGGAACTATACTAAGGACTTAAAAATAGTTTTCTCTATTTTCTATATATTTTCATAGACAAAAAATATGAAAATAATTTTATTTAGCCATGCTACTCAGACTGCAGGAACTTCCTCAACTAGGGATTGAACCCAAGCCAGAGCAGTGAAAGCATGGAATCCTAACTACTAAGCTACCACAGAACTCCCGAAATATGAAAATTTTAAATCAGATGAATGTAATATGTACACCTCTACCTGAAGAAAAGTTACTTTGGGAAAAAATGACTTACTGAAATTTATTGATCTCTCTCGATACTGATAGATGAACATAGAAACAAGTATATGATTGAAAATGGAAAGTTGAGGAAAGTATTATCTGGCAAATTTTCTCAAATTTTAATGCATTTTATTAGACTCATATCTCCTATTTTGTCTCCATCCTTTGTTGAATTTTCATTTCCCCTTCAGAACATGCTATAATATTTAATTTTCATATATATTAAAGCAGGCTTTGTTTTATCTGAAATGATTAACTCAAATATGCAACATTTTTAAAAGATAAAAAGAAAGATTGAGATGCTAGTAATTTAAAATCTTTTTCTGTTTTACAAAATCCAACTCATGTAGCATTTTTGTGTTGAAGTTACACCAATCAGTATATCTATGCTTGGGTCCTACAAGAACTACTATATAATTATATAGAAATTGTTCAGCAGAGGTAAAAAGTCTATCTCATATGGATATGAAATAAAGAAACCTTGAAAAATAAATATTATAAACATGAAAAAATCTTTGTTTGAAAGAATCATTGTGAAAAAAACCTAAACAAGAGCATTTTTGAATTTAAATATTACATAGTTGAATTAACATAAATCAAATGATAATTATAGACTATAAACAATATCAATATTCTTATTTACTCAATCTCTCAATTTTGATGTGGACAAACAATTGCAAAAGCAGGGAAAATTATGTCTGTCCCTGCTAGACGCAAAACAACTATTAAAAAGAGTTGGCAATAAGCAAAATATTTTATCAATTTACATAATAAATTCAGAGGGAGACAGGAACAAGCTGACAAGCATTGTCCCAATCTTGTAAATCTGGATTTATAGTTACATGTTTATTTGGTATTTGAGAATATGCCTACTCAACAGCAAGGGGAGAGTTAAATAACCTTAGAAGGTCCAGTTCATATGTAACTTCATGTATTGGTTATACTGAAGCCTTGATAAATTTATTCAAAGAGAAAACCAATATTTTATAATATCTGCATAATGGAGTGAATTGTACACATCACCATACATTTTTCAATTAGTAAATAATTTACCATTTTTTATTACCAATTATCAATATCTCATTCTTGCCAATGAAATTTTTAACTTCTAAGTTGAAATTGTATAACTAGCAAGTACTTTTTATTCACTAAGCAAATGCAAAAGTAATTTTGCTGACATCTAGTTGATTTTTAACAAACAAAACAAACATCACTCCCAGACTAAGAAAGTTTTGGGTATTTGATACTAAACTCATTGACTCTCAATTATTATTTTCTAATTATAACTAGAAAGGACCAATGATTGTGCTCGATATGTATAAAATGCTTCATGTAAAATGCTGTCTTGCTGTTGCATCTTTATTCAACATCAACTTCCAGATGGGAACTATTTTTCATGGTTCATAAAGCCAAATCCAGCTGCTACATTTGGACCTACATAAGGAATCCACATTTTATTGCCTTCTCAATGCTTATAAAACAATTGCTGTTGCTTCTTAGCTGTGGTGCAACTCACTCTTCTCAGTGTAAATGAGATATCCAAAAAGAACTTGTAATGTCTTTATAGTTGATTACTTAGCAGTGCTATGCGTAATAGGATCCTGATTTTACAACATTTTCTAGATATCTAAGCTAGCTTAAACAAAAACAATCTTCAACAGTAACCGTAGATTGAGCAAATTACCAAAAGTGTTTGTAAAATTTCCTATGAAAACCCACAATGGTTATTAAATACTTCTGTAATCTTAGCTTTATTAAGAGACAGGAAGTGCACAGCTTCCTCTCTTCTCACTCAGCTAATCTGACTCTTTGATGGTCATGCGTTTGGAATAACCATGGGGTTTCCACCACAGCATCTCTTCCCACAGCTAAATGGAATTGGAATTAACCCTGTCAAGCCTCGAGGAAAAAAAAAAAAGAAAGAAAGAGAGAGAGAAAAGAAAAGGAAAGGGGGGAGAAAAGAATGCATCTCATTATTAGAACAGAAATACAAATGGAACTGTGAGTGAGTAGCAGTTATATTAAATTTTGCCCATTTANCCTGTCAAGCCTCGAGGAAAAAAAAAAAAGAAAGAAAGAGAGAGAGAAAAGAAAAGGAAAGGGGGGAGAAAAGAATGCATCTCATTATTAGAACAGAAATACAAATGGAACTGTGAGTGAGTAGCAGTTATATTAAATTTTGCCCATTTAAGTTTAGGACATTTTTGGCAGGGCCACCAATAGAAAACGAAACACCAATTTTAGAAAATGAGAGTTAGCTTTCAAAATGACCCATGGTTATGCTTTATTACTAGCCATAGATGTCAAATGTTTGGTATCTTCTCAATCATGTTTCTTAAATATTTTCTTAGATTCTATATTAATATCTGCTACTGTTTTTTAGCCAACATATCCACACTCTCAGAAGGAAAAAAAAAATTGATGGAAAAGTCAGTACCTAGTGAGTTAATGTAAGAGTATGATAGGGAGGCAAGTTTTCTATGAATTGGGAAGCACAGGCTATAGTAAACCGCTGGATAATCCCTGTCCCGCTGAGTGGCTGCCCCAAAGGTCTGATACAGCGCCAAAGCCTCTTACGCATACTGAGACAAAGCTGATTTCAAGCCGAATTCAGTTCCTAAAGCTACCATCCTGCTCCCTGACAACCTCCAGTCGCACTGCCTCTGTATTTGTGTTTCCTGCTGTTTATGTTTACTTGTTCCCAAAGCCACAATAGCTACAAAAACAAATACTTGTTATGCAGTGTTTTGTGTTGATGCAGGTAAAGTACTCTGCTCTCTTTCTTACTTGGACCTAGCTTGTGCAAATAGGTTTTTAATATATGCTGAGATTAATGTGGTCATTACAGACCAGTTTAGAAACACGCATTAAACAACAGGTCACATAGCCACCATTGCTATTCCAGAATAATTTCTGTTTTGACCCTTGAGCAAAGATGAGCAAATGGGTATTCTGAAAGAAATGTATTTGAATCGTCTGCTTCCTCTGCCTTGTCAGGTCCCAGTGGATAGTCGGTTTGGATTTTTACCACAATCTTCTTGACCTTTGACAAAGAATTATGCTGAATCATCTGATTTAAATGTTTGCAGCATGCTTTTAAGTTATTTTTTTAATTGGACCAAAGAATATATAGGTGATTTAATTTAATTTAATGAATTAATTTAATTTAATTTAATGTTTGCAACATGCTTTTAAGTTATTTTTTTAATTGGACCAAAGAGTATATAGGAAGGTATTTTTATTTTTAAGTCAATTTTCTTCATTCTTCATAAAAATAGGATTATGTCCATTGTAGCTGCATAAATACATAGCCTACAGAAGTGTCTGTAGTTTCTCTAGTACAAGAATGTCACTGAAATCCTCTAATGTAATCTGACAGAGGTAACTGAGTACTTTTTTATAAAAAGAAAACCAATAAAGAAGATTAACTTAAATGCAATCATATGTAAACTTTAAGCTTTGCATTACTTAAGGCTAACATAAGCACTGAGAATAACTGGATGGTAAACCCATTTTGAATCAGTTTAAAAATTCTGCACTCAAAAAAGAAACTGGGGAAGTAAAAAGAAAAGAATAATCCTGGAATTAAGATATAGATGTCTTTAGAACTCATCTTTTTACCTATATTATAATTACATCATTTAAAACTGCAAAATATGTAATTGGATATTAATTAAACAGAAGATATATCAAAATGTTAAATTTTTCCTTGAGTAAACAAGGATAAAAGCTTTGAGAATCTATATAGTTATGAAAACATACAGCTTTTTTTTTCCTTTTTGGTTATTCTTTTTCTTATTTAGGGAGTTACTCAAATTCAGTATAAGTTAATTAAATTTTAAAATTTATCATGTTCCTTCCCAGAAGTGAATATTCAAGACACTCAAGACAAAAATAAACATAAATAATACTTAAAATAATAACCTTATAATGTACAGTTGTAGTTGTGCTTGAAAACCACAATCATATTTTACATACAGTATCTATACTAATCTATCATTCACAGCTTCATTTCTATTCTTATGTGTGGTGCTGTGCTTACTCACTCAGTCATATCTGTCCCTTTATGATACCATGGGCTGTACGCCACCAGGCTTCTCTGTCCATGGGTACTCTCCAAGAAAGAGTACTAGAGGCTCTTCTGTCCATGAGGATTCTCCACATCAGCCTGCAATGTGGGAAATGTGGGGATTTTCCCAACTCAGGGATTGAACCCAGGTTTCCCACGTTGCAGGTGGATTCTTTACCATCTCAGCCACCAGGGAAGCCCTTTTATTCTTATAAAAGAGTCCCAAACAATAATATGAAAGATGGAAACTACTGAGAAACAGAAAAATAGATGTAAATTTAAAGCCCAAAAGAATGTCAAAATATAAACAGGCAAGGCGCTGCATGTCATCCCATTTCATTAAGTTTATAGATTTAGCCAACCTATCTGACAGCATAATTCCAGAAATATTATACCAACCTGGAGATACCGTGTCACAACTTTAGTAATTTCCTTATTAACTGAAGAGCAAACATTTTGTTAGTATTCTTTTAAGTGGAAATGGTAATAAGGTAGGACAGAAGGACGAAAAACAAATCAGCTAATAGGCGATTAGAAAGTGATCCCATATTTCTAGACTGAGACTTAGAAAAATGACAGAAAACATTTACAGAATTGTTATTAATCTTGAACTTATTTGTAGCTTTAGTGTATTATTCACACGAACATATACAGTGACCCAGTGAACTGTAGCCCCACCAAGGCTCCTCTGTCCATGGATTTCTCCAGACAAGAATACTGGAGTGGGTTGCCATTCCCTTCTCCAGGGGATCTCCCAACCCAGGTCTCCTGCATTGCAAGCAGATTCTTTTACGGTCTGAGCCACCAGCCAGGCCCTCAATTGTCTATATCCATCATTTAGTATCAAAATAGGGGAAAACTATGAGAAAAGAGCAGACCAATATTGTCAACTTGAGGTGGCTTTTCCTCCCAGGAGACATTCAGCAGTGACTGGAGATACTTTTGATTGTCACAGGTAGGGAATGAGGTGCTAATTGCATCTGGTAGATAGAGGCCAGGGATGCTGTTAACCATCTTACAGTGTATAAGGCAGTACCCCCACTCCAAAAAAAGAGATATGTAGCCACAAATGTCAATAATGTCAAGGTTGGAAGACTAAGACAAAACAAAAACAACAAAACAAAATAAAAGATGCTCAATTAAGATTTTTTTCTATTGTTCCCTACTTCCTGGGGAAATACAGATAAAAACTCATCATAAAACAATTTTCATTGCTATCACTTTCATGATTTTACTGATGGTTCTAACTACTTTGAGATAATATTTTAAAGTTTCAAGGCTCTTCTTGTGAACATCAACTTTTCTTTGAAGTGTTGTTTCTTTCTCCTAGAATTTTAAATCACAGATGCTACTTTTTTCTCTCCATCCTCAGGATAAGACACTTGTAGAAGCAAAACCAGTATTTTTCTAGCCTATGAGAAGGAAGAAACGGAGAAGCCAGGAGCTATAGGCCCTTATCCTAGAAAATGTCTAATAAACTAGCTTTACAAGGATGCTCCCAATGGAAATAAACAAACATGGTGGGAATGTGGTAGGAAATTCTAAACTCATATGCTTTGTTTTTTTTGTTTGTTTGTTTTTTTACTTTATTTTACTTTACAATACTCTATTGGCCTTGCCATACATCGACATGAATCTACCACAGGTGTACACGAGCTCCCAATCCCAAATCCCCCTCCCACCTCCTACCCCACAACGTCTCTCTGGATCATCCCCATGCACCAGCCCCGCTTTGGATGAACTTTGTTTCCCCTCATTTAAATATGAAGACAAGAAACACAATAATCTTCTAGCCCAGCAATTTCCAAAATACATTCCTCACAATAGCCCCTCAAGAGAAGGATGCAGAGCTGAAATAATGTTAGCAAGCATAGCAAACAATTACTGCCATGCTTAGAGATACTCAACACATATTATATAGTAAAGATTCTGAGAAAGGCTACAATAGACACTTTACTTTACAGTGTTAATTAACCTAGTGTTTGTCAAACTTGACCAGAAGAATATTTTTATTGTGATTAACTTTGTTGACCTCACTGCACCTGTTAACATTTAGGAAGAACCAACTCAGTTTTTCTAACAGAATAAAATAATTCATTTTCATCTGATCTTAAACAGTATATAAGATTCTATGTTTTACGTGAAATTGTGAAACACAATCTTTTTAAGATAAAGAAATCTCTGAATGTTGAAAAGTGACCTAGCTAATGCTGCATGTACTAATTACTAAAAAAGTTAAATTCCATCAGGTACAAAACACCTGATTAAAACATTAAAAACATTACTTACAGTCAAAACCAGAAGGCTTTCTAAATCCATCCCATTTCACGTTCCTATGAATCTATCCCAGGAATATACAAATCTAAATGAACAAAATTATTTCTTCCAGTTCATATTTCTTTAATGGGAACAATTTGATCACTGCCTAACATATTTACTTAAATATTACATATTCATAGGCAATATGTGTTTATTCTCCTTTCAGATTTCATTTTTTCATCAATCTTATTTCTTATTCTTGTAATTTATAGTAATTATGTGTACTATCCCTAGTAACTCAGCTGGTAAAGAATCTGCCTGCAATGCAGAGGCCTGGGTTCAACCCCTGGATTGGGAAGATCGTGGAGAAGGGAAAGAAAGGACAGCCACTCCAGTATTCAGGCCTGGAGAATTTCTCATGAACTGTATAGTCCATGAGCTTGCAGAGTCAGACAGGACTGAGCGACTTTCACTTCACTTCAGTGATACCAATAGAAATTAAAATAAATCAAAAATTGCCCCACCTGTTTTATATGTAGTCATTCCTTCAACCCTTGGCATAACATTATTATTCCTATCTGAGAACCATGAATCAAACCAATGGCACACTTCAAACTACTGTGAGAGAGTTAACTGGAATGAGCATTTTACACATAGCATATATGTCACAAAGATTCTTTCCTATGCTTCTCATTAAAAAAAAAATCTGTAGGTATTCATCCCCTTGTTTTGCATGTTAAGAAATGAAGAATGATCAATAACTCTCCCAAGATCACCAAGACAAAAGATGAGTCCAAAACAAACATTCAGTTCAGTTCGGTTCAGGAGCTCAGTTGTGTCCAACTCTTTGCGACCCCATGCATCGCAGCATGCCAGGCCTCCCTGTTCACTCCCTGTCCATCACCATCTCCCGGAGTTCACTCAGACTCAAGTCTATTGAGTCAGTGATGCCAGAGAGCCATCTCATTCTCTGTCATCCCATTCTCCTCCTGCCCTCAATCCCTCTCACCATCAGAGTCTTTTCCAATGAGTCAACTCTGCATGAGGTGGCCAAAATACTGGAGTTTTAGCTTCAGCATCATTCCCTCCAAAGAAATCCCAGGACTGATCTCAGAATGGACTGGTTAGATCTCCTTGCAGTCCAAGGGACTCTCAAGAGTCTTCTCCAACATCACAGTTCAAAAGCATCAATTCTTCGGCGCTAAGCTTTCTTCACAGTCCAACTCTCACATCCATACATGACCACTGGAAAAACCCCATCGCCTTGACTAGACGGACCTTTGTTGGCAAAGTAATGTCTCTGCTTTTGAGTATGCTATCTAGGTTGGTCATAACTTTCCTTCCAAGGAGTAAGCGTCTTTTAATTTCATGGCTGCAATCACCATCTCCAGTGATTTGGGAGCCCCAAAAAATAAAGTCTGACACTGTTTCCTCATCTATTTCTCATGAAGTGATGGGACTNAAAACTGACCTTTTCCAGTCCTGTGGCCACTGCTGAGTTTTCCAAATTTGCTGGCATATTGAGTGCAGAACATTCACAGCATCATCTTTCAGGATTTCAAATAGCTCCACTGGAATTTCATCACTTCCACTAGCTATGTTCGTAGTGATGCTTTCTAAGGCCCACGTGACTTCACATTCCAGGATGTCTGGCTCTAGGTGAGTGATCACACCATCGTGACTATCTTGGTCTTGAAGATCTTTTTTGTACAGTTCTTCTGTGCATTCTTGCCACCTCTTCCTAATATCTTCTGCATTTTTGAACTCTATTTACCAATGTGCTTAGCTCACTACCTATATTTGATCTCAGCTGTTGTATACATTATTCTCATATTTGCCAAAAGGAAAAAATCTCTCACAGTCTCTCAACTATGGCCAAATTATCTTCTGAGGCTTAAGATAACAATAAAAGCAATTACAACAATATTAATAGATAACATTTAGTTTGTGTTTACTTGGTGCTGGTGCTGCTGCTGCTAAGTCGCTTCAGTCGTGTCCGACTCTGTGCAACCCCATAGACAGCAGCCCACCAGGCTCCCCCATACCTGGGATTCTCCAGGCAAAACAATGGAGTGGGTTGCCATTTCCTTCTCCAACGCATGAAAGTGAAAAGTGAAAGTGAAGTTGCTCAGTCATGTCTAACTCTTCACAACCCCATGGATTGCAGCCTACCAGGCTCCTCCATCCATAAGATTTTCCAGACAAGAGTACTGGAGTGGTGCCATCGCCTTCTCCTTACGTGGTGCTAGGTACTGTATTAATTGAATTTAATCTTCAGAACAAGCCCACTGGAAAAGTATCATGATGACTATAAAATAATAATAAATATGAAACTTAGGCTGTGTTTCTGCAGCCAGCAGGGATGGAACCAGGAATTATAAGCAAGTATCTCAATCTCAGAGCTAGAGCTTTGCACCAGTATGTTATATTACACCCAGGAAGCACCAAAGAGGACTTTGATAGCTCCCTCGTTTACATTTATTTTCCTATTTGTGCTTCCCTGGGTTGCCAGGCAAGTTTTAGAATTCACCAGACTTTCTGGAAGAACTTCAGACTAAGGATACTTTAAGACCTTGCCTTATCAAACCTATGATATAACTCCAGAGAGTCATTCTAGTTTAAAGTCACATCCTCGAGCTTCCCAGGAGCTGTCTTACGTGGGAAGGAAACCATCAGTCAGTCACCTGAACATCTGTAACAGTGAACAGCTATTTCAAGAGCCAGAGCTTTGCCCAGTGCATTTTAGGCACTCTCTTGGGAACAGAAGGTTACCCCGCTGGTTTAGAAAGTTGAAAACAAGCACTTAGTCAAGTGATGGATGTGGCATCATGGCAAAAGATGTTTCCTGAATAATGTCATCCTATTCTAAGAGAGCTTAAAAGGAAATTAAAGAAAAAAATTCTGGGACTTAGGCTAGGCTAGTAAGCAATCTGTATGTTGACTGTATTCATGATGAACAGCAAAAGTTTAGAGTCAACTGGAAATATCCTAAAGCCATAAAATGGAAACTTCCTGCAATTAAGCATACTATTTAACTGAGCAGGGGAAAAAAGGAGGGCTAAGAAGAATGAGAAGTGGAAAGGAAGGAGGAAAGGGAGGAAGGGGAAATAGAAAAACAGAGAGGACAAAACAGTCAATTTAAAAATGTATAAAATTAAAGTCCCCTAATCCCACTATAGAGTCAACTAGCATTTTTGCTATTTCTCACATAAACTGAAAATTTTTGTCTAGTCCTGACATATTCCTGGAGTGCATGATATGTAAATGTGACTGATGTGATGAGGTGCACTATCAGATAATAGATGCGACTTACTTTTTTAAGATGACATTTTAGTGATTTATGTGAATCTATTTTAACCCATTTATGAAAGTTCTGTAAATCTAATTTAGATATGTGAACTGAATTTTTAGTTCTATATGATTCCATTATTAGAAATACATACTTTTAGAAATGAATAAAATGTGTCTGTGGATGTAGTGTGTATTTTCTACATGCAGTTTCTATCTCTTTTAATGTTACACTCTGTGTGTTTGTGTGTTGACTTCACATTCAACATACCTGAAGGTGTGTATATGAAATTTATGTACTTAAATGTTTGTATTTAAATTTATATTTGTAATAAAATTGGAGAGATTATTTAATGAAATTCAATTTTCATATTTTTATAAAGTGAAAAATGGCCCCCTTGAGGATCCTATTACATAATGATATAGAAATCATTTGTTCAGTTAATATTCCATATATATATCTTTTCTTAGATTATGTTTAATTGAAAGAAAGTACCTGGCCACTAAGTTGAAGATGATCTCAGACATTTAAAATTACTGCCTTTTCTCTTGGGATTTCCTTGGTGGTCCAATGGTGAGGACTCCACACTCCCAACGTAGGAGACACAAGTTCAATCCCTGGTTTGGAAACTAAGATCCTGCATGCTGCACAGTACGCCCAAATAATTTTTTTTTAATTTTTGATAAAAAATTAAAAATAAACTTATTGCCTCTTTTCTTCCCTTTCCATGAACTAAGAAAGAATCAGAAAAAAAAAAGAGATAGAGAAAATCAGGATACATATGATGATGATAACAAGAGTATTCGTAGATTGGGTTTTTTATTTTTATGAGAAAATACAGGTATTATGCAAAGGATTATCAATATATAACTTTATACTCCAAATCCTCATTAAGAAAAATTGAATGTTACTTTTCAAGGCTAATCAATTACATGTTTTTTAAGTTAAACATCAAATGTCTAAGAAATCCCTATAAATGGTCTAGAACTATTCACAGCAAGGAGAGAAATGAGGTGAAGGGCAGGCAAGGGCAATTTTACAAAATGCNAAGAAGGTGTTTGCTATGACCAGTGCGTTCTCTTGGCAAAACTCTATTGGCCTTTGCCCTGCTTCATTCCATACTCCAAGGCCAAATTTGCCTGTTACCCGAGGTATTTCTTGACTTCCTACTTTTGCATTCCAGTCCCCTATAATGAAAAGGACATCTTTTTTGGGTGTTAGTTCTAAAAGGTCTTGTAGGTCTTCAAAGAACTATTCAACTTCAGCTTGTTCAGCTTTACTGGTTGGGGTATAGACTGTCTCTTATACACATCTTGATGATGATAACAAGAGTATTCGTAGATTGGGTTTTTTATTTTTATGAGAAAATACAGGTATTATGCAAAGGATTATCAATATATAACTTTATACTCCAAATCCTCATTAAGAAAAATTGAATGTTACTTTTCAAGGCTAATCAATTACATGTTTTTTAAGTTAAACATCAAATGTCTAAGAAATCCCTATAAATGGTCTAGAACTATTCACAGCAAGGAGAGAAATGAGGTGAAGGGCAGGCAAGGGCAATTTTACAAAATGCCTTACAAGCCTGAGTCAGATGTGTGGATATCTCATGGTTATATAGATATAACTGACTCCTCTGTCCATGATATTTTCCAGGCAAGAATACTGTAGTGGGTTGCCATTCCCTCTCCAGGGGATCTTCCTGACTCAGGGATTGAACCCAGTTCTTCCACACTGCATGCAGATTCTTTACCATTGAGCTGGCAGGGAAGCCCTGCATTATTTACCTCAGTTCAGTTCAGTTGCTGTCATGTCCAACGCTTTGCGACCCCATGAATCGCAGCACATCAGGCCTCCCTGTCCATCACCAACTCCCGGAGTTCACTCAAACTCACGTCCATCAAGACAGTGATGCTATCCAGCCATCTCATCCTCTGTCATCCCCTTCTCCTCCTGCCCCCAATCCCTCCCAGCATCAGAGTCTTTCCCAATGAGTCAAATCTTTGCATCAGGTGCCCAAATAATTGGAGTTTCAGCTTTAGCATCAGTCCTTCCAATGAACATCCAGGACTGATCTCCTTTAGGATGGACTGGCTGGATCTCCTTGCAGTCCAAGGGACTCTCAAGAGTCTTATCCAACACCACAGTTCAAAAGCATCAATTCCTTGGTGCTCAGCTTTCTTCACAGTCCAACTCTCACATCCATACATGACTACTGGAAAAACCATAGCCTTGACTAGACGGACTTTTGTTGGCAAAGTAATGTCTCTGCTTTTGAATATGCTATCTAGGTTGGTCATAATTTTCCTTCCAAGGAGTAAGAAAGAAAGTGAAAAGAAGAAAGTGGAGTCGCTCAGTTGTGTCCAACTCTTTGCAACCCCATGGGCTGTAGCCTACCAGGTTCCTCTGTCGGTGGGATTTTCCAGGCAATAGTCCAGGAGTGGATTGTCATTTCCTTGGGATCAAACCTGGGTCTCCTGCATTGTAGACATATGCTTTACCGTCTGAGCCACCAGGGAAGTCCAAGGAGTAAGCGTCTTTTAATTTCATGGGTGCAATCACCATCTCCAGTGATTTTGAAGCCCCAAAATGTAAAGTCTGACACTGTTTCCACTGTTTTCCCATCTATTTCCCAGGAAGTGACAGGACCAGATGTCATGATCTTCATTTTCTGAATGTTGAGCTTTTAGCCAACTTTTTCACTCTCCTCTTTCACTTTCCTCAAGAGGCTTTTTAGTTCCTCTTCATTCTCTGCCATAAGGGTGGTGTCATCTGCATATCTGAGATTGATATTTCTCCCAGCAGTCTTGATTCTAGCTTGTGCTTCTTCCAGCCCAGCATTTCTCATGATGTACTCTGCATATAAGTTAAATAAGCAGGGTGACAATATACAGCCTTGACATACTCCTTTTCCTATTTGGAACCAGTCTGTTGTTCCATGTCCAGTTCTAACTGTTGCTTCCTGACCTGCATATAGGTTTCTCAAGAGGCAGTTCAGGTGGTCTGGTACTCCCATCTCTTTCAGAATTTACCTCACATGTATCTAATTTGGAATAGAAGCTCCTCAATTATTCCATAGTACATACGTATAATTCTCAGAGTTAAAGAGAGGCAATTTGTAAGGATGGGTTTATTCTCTTGTTTTTTTCCAGGGGACATAGTACTTAACTGCATCTATGAAATTGGTACTCCATCATCACCATCATTGTCATCATCATCATCAAGATGAATATAATTATTTTTAGTTTTTATTACATTCATATACGTGCTGGTTATATATACTCTCTATACACATTATATATATATAACTATCACACATACAAATGTAATGAAATTCACCCTTTTCATGTATAACTGTTTGATGATTACAGACAAAAGAATAAAGTTGTATAATTAATACAGTCAAAATACAGATCACTTTCACACCCTAGAAAGTTCTTTTGTGTTCTCCCCTACTAGCCACCACTGATCTGATCTTTGTTCCTATAGTTTTTCCAAAGTCTCATATAAATGGAATTATGTAACCATTTGTTTCCTGCTTCTTTCACTCAGCATAATGACCTTCAGCCTCATCCCTGCTATTGTGTGTATCAGTTGTTCATTTCAACGTACTAATTATTTACCCATTCATGGGTTGTCACGGGTTGATAAACATTTGCGTTGTTTTCAGTTGGAACCAGCTATGGAAGCTGTTAAAGAAGGAGTGATATTATCTGACTTACACTCGAAAAAAATCTTCTGGCTCATCCATGGAGAATGAATTTTAGGGTGTCTATGTCTAAAGTGGGAAACCAGAGGCAGGGAACCCAGCCCAGTAGTTCAGGTAACAGAACATGGAACAGGTGCAAGTGAAGATGGAGAAAAAAATCAACAGAATCACAATACTGTACTCACTTTGAAAGCAGAGTGTAAAACGCATGCAGAGCAGTAATGCTGCTGCTGCTGCTAAGTCGCTTCAGTCAAGCCCATCTCTGTGCGACCCCAGAAACAGCAGCCCACCAGGCTCCCCTGACCCTGGGATTCTCCAGGCAAGAACACTGGAGGGGGTTCCCATTTCCTTCTCCAATGCATGAAAAGGAAAAGTGAAAGTGAAGCCACTCAGCTCCTCGTGTCTGTGACTCTTAGCGACCCTATGGACTGCAGCCTACCAGGCACCTCCATCCATGAGATTTTCCAGATAAGAGTACTGGAGTGGGTTGCCATGGCCTTCTTCAATACAGTAATGAAAGAGTAGTAAAAACTGAAAATGCCTCCTGAGTTTTTGTCTGGAGCACCTAGCTTATTGTGCATATCTTCATTTTCAATTACCTATCTCCATATCACTTTACCATACCCACTCCATGGGTATCATTCAGTAAAATTAAATTTGGGACATCAAAAACTGGAAAATACAGAATTTTCTATGAAACTAGCAATCTATCATTCCGTCCATATAAAACAAATCTTTCATGACAGGCAGCAGATTACATCTAGAGTATTATAATAATTCTCTCCAAAACTATCAACAAAACACAATTTAATTTGTCTTCAGAGTTATACTTGGAACACTAAGAGTAGATCAGATAAGCTGGGAAATTTTGAATCCTTTCAAAGTCACATTTTGGCCTAAATATTAATTTAAGAAAAACATTAGAACTATAATCTTGCTTGTACTACGATGTCTGAGGCAGCATGTCATTCTGTGAGAGATTATTCCTAAGGTGATTCTAATTCCACAGAATGAACTGTCTCCTAAGAAAAAAATAAGGGAATAAAAACATTCTTATGAAGTATCTGTCTTTAACTTAGAATTGAACACTTCTAGTATACAGTCTATAAGGAACTTCTACCAACAATCTTCTAACAAATAGACACTGTGGACTAGATTATTCTTACTGTGTACTCAGTAATTTTGGAAGTTGAAATAATTAAGAATCATATTTTGTTTTTTCTAATATCTGAAGTGTATAATCATGTAAAAAATGAGATTGTTTAATCAAATTCCCCACATTTATATCCAGACCCTATCTTCACTTTGAGTTGCATAGAATATAGTGTGTTCTTAAATTCTCACACAGCATTTTGAGTGAGTGTTATTTCTCTATATTTACTGAGAGACATATGAAACATAAATTACCAGCCGTGAGAACTGACCTTCACCTACATTATCCCATGGAAAGACAGAAAGATTCTTTTACTTAATTTTGAACAACTATTTCTATATTTCTGAAAAGGCTTAGTTGTAAAGATGATTTTTAGGTTACTGATGATTTGTCTGTACCTCTTTTCTGCATTTGTTTATATTAACAAAAGAATCCACAAATTGAAAATCATGTAACAGTTGGTTAACTATAGTTAGCTTTACAGCATGGCAGTCTCATTTTGAGTTAGAGAGTAACTATGAATGAATGATACATTAGAACACACACAGGACTTCCCCAGTGGTCCAGTGGTTAAGAATACCACTGGCCAATGCACGGGACTCAGATTTGATTCCTGGTCCAGGAAGATTCCACCTGCCGCAGGCTAATTAAGCCCAAGCGCCATAACTACTCAGCCCATGTGCCACAGTTAGTGAAGCCAGGGCCCTCAAGCCTGTGCTCCACAACAAGAGAAACCACCACAATGAGAAGCTTGTGAACTACAACTAGTGAAAGCCCTCACATAGCAACAAAGATACAACACAGTCACAAATAAATAAAATTTTTTTAAGTATTGTTTAAAAAAAAAAACACACAGATGTTAGTCAATATTATGACTGCTAAGTTAATATATATAAATGTGGGAATATCCATGACCATAAGCATCCAGTTTATAAAACACCTCATTTAGCTGCTTAGGCCACCTAATGCAAAGAGCTGACTCACTGGACCAGACCCTGATGCTGAGAAAGATTGAAAGAAGGTGGATAAGGGGACAACAGAGCATGAGATGTTGGATGGCATTACTAACTCAGTGGACAGGAGTCTGAAAGAATTCCAGGAGATGGTGAAGAATGGGGAAGTATGGCGTGCTGCAGTCCATACGGTCACAAAGAGTTGGACATGGCTGAGTGACTAAATAACAATAACTGCTTATTTTGTTGATCACATGCCAACAATACATTTTAAGAGGGAAACTACTGCTAAATTTCTCTAGTTTTCTCAAGTTTTGAATTTCCATACCATATTCTCTAACTCAGAACTATAATAGTGAAATAGATTAATTATTGTAATAAAAAAGTTCCATGGACTTTTATTCAAAGTTTCTAATAAAAACAGAAAATTATGTGTTTTCCAATCTTGTTGAAATTGGTTTTTAAAGCTAATGGAAGTAGAAGTCTTAGGTGCTTCTATTCCATGAATCACCTTAGCGATAGCATTGCTTCAATATTTCATTTTTGAAACAAATATTCAGTAGGTGCCTACATTGTACTGTGATCCATACAGTCAAAGGCTTTGGCATAGTCAATAAAGCAGAAATAGATGTTTTCCTGGAACTCTCTTCTTTTTTCCATGATCCAGCGGATGGTGGTGATTTGATCTCTAGTTCCTCTGCCTTTTCTAAACCAGCTTGAACATCTGGAAGTTCATAGTTCACATATTGCTGAAGCCTGGCTTGGAGAATTTTGAGCAGTACTTTACTTGCATGTGAGATGGAATTGTGCGGTAGTTTGAGCTTTCTTTGGCATTGCCTTTCTTTGGGATTGGAATGAAAAGTGACCTTTTCCAGTCCTGTGGCCACTGCTGAGTTTTCCAGATTTGCTGGCATATTGAGTGCAGCATTTTCACAGCATCATCTTTCAGGATTTGAAATAGCTCAACTGGAACTCCATCACCTCCACTAGATTTGTTCATAGTGATGCTTTCTAAGGCCTACTAAATGTCACATTCCAGGATACCTGGCTCTAGGTGAGTGATCANGTCCATCACCAACTCCCAGAGTCTACCCAAACTCATGTCCATTGAGTCGGTGATGCCATCCAGCCATCTCATCCTTTGTTGTCCCCTTCTCCTCCTGCCTTCAATCTTTCCCGACATCAGCGTCTTTTCAAATGAGTCAGCTCTTTGCATCAGGTGGCCAAAATATTGGAGGTTCAGCTTCAAAATCAGTCCTTCCAATGAACACCCAGGACTGATTTCTCCATCATATGCTTTCTATTCTGTAATTTTGAACTGCTTGCAATTAAAAGCTGTTTCATACTTCCCAGTCTTTGTTCCAGCTATTTCCTCTGCCTAGAATACCTTTTCTCTCATATTCTTTACCTGGTTAAATCTTGCTTATCCTTCAAGTTTTAGTTAAGGGCCTGTTTTTTCTTTGTCTTTAGGATGCCTACCCTAATTCTCCAATCTCAAAGTATATATCCAGATTCTAGGCAGTTCAAGGGCAGAGAAACCTCTTGTTCATCTTTTTCTAGTCTCTGGAACCTAACATAATCAGAGTATACAGTAAGTGCTCAGTAGATGTTCATCAACTAAGCTAAACTTGTTGAAAAGTGTTGACAATTGTTATGTTATATTTGTATTCCCCCTGGCCTCTGCTTCAGTATTCACTGAGTAAGTAAAATAATTCTGAGGAGGGTATAGGCAAAAGAGTCGGACACAACTTAGCAACTAAAGAATAACAAGACACTTTTTAGACACTTAACATATTTTATTTCAGCTCTTCTTCAGTTCCTTTTCCTAACTTATGAGATAGATATTATATGAGTGAGGAGACCAAGACTCAAAGAACTCCATGAAAGCTATACAGGTATAAAGTGGCAGAGCCAAGGTAATGCCAAGAGTCAAGTTTCTTGGGGAAATGAAAGGACTATTCAGAAGGAGAGGTTATATTAGTGAAATGTGTGCAGGTTTTATGCAGAGAATTAAATGTCAAATGCTACAGAAAAGCCATGGAGTTAGTGGATATCTGTGGTTTTAAGGTCTAGAGGAGGCCTCCACTGCCCTCCCCTGTTTACACATTCTCTAATAATGTTGTCTTTGACATGAAAATGCCAGCTAGACCAGCTGCAATGTTTGCTTAATTATAGTCTGAAGCTAGCTTTTCCGGGCAGTCTGAATCCAACCACAGTGAGTCAGCCTGTTGAGGCTCCACCCATCCTGGCAGATTTTTCCATTTGTGTCTTGAAGGCTGGTGTGAAGGTGGGGATGAGTCCTAAAAGGAACTTTTATGGAGATCTACCTTTATGGAGATCTGAGTTACCACATCCTGGGTTTCCTGTTCTAGTTTAAGTGAATCTGGGTCATGTCACTTCTGCCTTTAGGACAAGCCATTTCAAGTGCTTCTTGAGTTTCTCTGTAATTATACCCTTGGAAAATGAATGCTACTGGTTACGTGCATTTTCTTTTTCTCTTGTTTAAATTTTAGAACAACATTTATCTTCCTCAAACCACACTGCCCCAGGCATACTGGTGTTCGTTTGACTCCTGTCTTGAGCCTTTCACAAAGTTATTAGATGAGAAGGGAAGGCAAGTAAATCCTAAAGTTTTGGCAGTCATAAGCACAGAATATTTTTCTTCTTGTTAAACATAACTTATTCAGAGGGATTCCACATAGTCATTCCACAGAACTTGGGCAACTTTCATTCCTAAGCAACATTGCCAAAAATAGGCATCAAATGAATCACTTTTTTCTTAAGAACTATAAATAAAAAGAATGACTCTTAGTAGATGATGCATAGATGTATATGAGTTACCATTCTCAGAGAGTATACACTCTGATTAGGGACATAAGAAATTTAAGTTACACAAAATTTAACTTAAATAACGTCTAAGGGAACAGAATTTCCTGGTGGCTCAGGCGGTAAAGAATCTGCCTGCAACACAGGAAACCTGGGTTCGATCCCTGAGTTGGGAAGATCCCATGGAGAAGGGAATGGCAACCCACTCCAGTATTCTTGCCTGGAGAATTCCATAGACAGAGGAGCCTGGTGAGCTATAGTCTATGGGGTCACAAAGAGTCAGGCACGACTAAGTGACTAACACTAATACACACATATGCATGTAACAGAGCATCGTAGAGCAATATACTGGCTTGGAAGGATGTCTGTAATAACAATTACAAATTTAAGAATAAACAACAACAACAATTTGAGTATNTCTATGGGGTCACAAAGAGTCAGGTACGACTAAGTGACTAACACTAATACACACATATGCATGTAACAGAGCATCGTAGAGCAATATACTGGCTTGGAAGGATGTCTGTAATAACAATTACAAATTTAAGAATAAACAACAACAATTTGAGTATTACATAAAATAAAATCTCATTAAAATTTTTTTCATTTTTATACAATTTTTAAATTTCTATTATTTCCATTATTAAAAATATTGGCTCTTTTCTCTATTTTGTACAATATATCCTTGGGCCTGTCTTACACCCAACAGTTTGTATCTCTTACTCCCTCACCCCCATATTGTCCCTCCCTCCCCACTGGTAACTACTAGTTTGTTCTCTATATCTGTGAGTCTCCTTGTGTTGTTTTATATTTACTAGTTTGTTGTGTTTTTTTAGATGCCACATAGAAGTGGTATCATAGTATTTATAAGATCTCATTTTTGAGGGAGAAAACAATAAAAATGTCTGGAAGGACATATACCAAAATATTTAAAGTGATTAGGTCTGACTGAGTGGATTAGCCATGCTTTCTGCCTTCTTTAGTACTTTTTGTATTATCTAAATTTTGTGTGTTCACTTTATTTGTCTAATTATTCAACAAATTTCTAAAGTGCTTACTATATACAGCATAGTGTCTTAAGCACTGCAGATACAGTAATAGATATTCTGACATGGTTCCTGCTCTTACAGAGCTTACAGATTAACCAATTACAACAAAATTTAATCATCACAATGCTGTGGAAGCACTCAGGAGGGGCCCTTACCCAGACTTTAGGATCAGATAGGCTTTCTTTGGGCTTCCCTGGTAGCTCAATGGTAAAGAATCCACCCTCAAAGCAGGAGATACAGTTTTAATCCCTGGGTCAGTAAGATCCCCTGGAGGAAGGCATGGCAATTCACTCCAGTATTCTTGCCTGAAGAATCCCCATGGACAAAGGAGCCTGGTGGGCTACAGTCTATAGGGTGGCAAAGAGTCGGGCATGACTGAAGTGATTGAACATGCATGCATGCAGGCTTCCTTTAGTAGTGCTTCCCAGGTGGCACCAGTGGGAAAGAACCAATGCAGGAGACGTAAGAGGTGCAGGTTCGAACGCTGGGTTGGGAAGATCTCCTGGAGGAGAGCATGGTAACCAACTCCAGTATCCTTGCCTGGAGAATTCCATGGACAGAGGGGCCTGGTCTGTCCATGGGGTCTCACAGAGTTGGACATGACTGAATCAACTTAGCATGCACGCAGGCTTCCTTTAGTAGGTAATATCTAAATCAAGTCCTTAGGGGCTAGTCGGAGATAGTGAAGTCAAAGCTGAGTGGGGAAATTGAAGAGGAATGACTTTGTAGGCTTACACTGCTACCCATGAAAAGTTCTGGAGGCAGCAGAGAGCGAGTTCAGAAACAAGGCTTTTTGTCATAGCGGAAGTACTAGAGTGTTGACTGGGGTTCAAGTTGGTTTTATCTCCCCCTCTTTACTCTGAACTCACGGTCAAAGCCTTATTGTTACAGCCATGGTTGTCCATGGTATCAGTTTGAACTCAGTTCTTATGCCTAGAGAAAGTCTTAACTGTGCGTTTAAAATCACCTTCTTTACTAGGAAAGAATGGAGAAAGAAAATTTAGAAAAGGAAATGAGGCCATAAATATACACATTCCCCTTGAATATGAAAAGCTCAGCAAACAATCTTTCTGGGTCCAACCAGTTGTAAACAAGCAAAAGTAATTCCTGCTGGTGTTGGTCAGGCCAAACTGCAGGAGAATCTAGTTTGGAGTCTAGTTCTTGGAGCTCTCAGCATCAGTGCAGCACAACTGTTGTTTTGGCATGGAGCTCATTTAACTGTCTCTGACAGCACTATTTCTGGCTGGGCCATTTATTTTTGGTGACCAGGGAAGTTGTTATTTGTTTTGTTTTGTTTTTATATAGTTCGTACTGCTGTAATGTGATAATGACGACACTGTGTTATTCCAGGATTGGAGGTGATATGGGTATGTATCCATGGTTGGGGAAGACAGCAGAGACTTCACTGGAACCCCTATCCTAACTACACAATGACATTGCCTAAGACAGGGTTTATTTATCGACCTGATGTAACAGCTCTGTTGTTAGCTGTCCTGCCATCAGGCCAGTTATTTCAAGAAAAGGATGCTTAGGAGATGGGTATGCTTCTGGGTTTAAGGGGGAAAAAAATCTAATGATATTGTTAATATTTTGGCATTTAAAAAACTCTGAACTTCAGGGATTATGTTGAAATATCAGAAATAGAGTTTCAAAAGAACGATTTATTTTGCAACCCGAAAGAAAAAAAGCCAGAGGTTTGTAGAGTTCCTCAGTCTGCTTTCTGAGGCAGGCGTCAACAGCTGACTTCTGGAACTCTGGACAGAAACATTGTGTGGAGGTGAAAGACCAACTTAATAAACTTTGATTGACATTTTCCTTATTAGAATGTTCTGCAGAAGTTATGCATATTCTTCAGAGCAGCCTAATGCGTATGTTTCTCCTGTGTCAAAATATAAAGTGGACTGTGTATTCTGTTTTAATGTAAGGATATAATAAAACTTTAATTTTTGATTGTTGATGTTGTTGTTCAGTCACTGAGTCATGTCCGACTCTTTGCGACCCCATGGACTGCAGCACACCAGTCTTCCCTGTCCTTCACCATCTCCCGAAGCTTGCTCAAACTCAAGTCCATTGAGTCGGTGATGTATCCAACCATCTCATCCTCTGTTGTCCCCTTCTCCTCTTGCCTTCAATATTTCCAGGCCTCAGGGTTTTTACTAATGAGTCAGCTCTTCGCATCAGGTGGCCAAAGTATTGGAGCTTCAACTTCAGCATCAGTCCTTCCAATGAATATTCAGGACTGATTTCCTTTAGGATGGACTGATTGGATCTCCTTGCAGTCCAAGGGACTCTCAAGAGTCTTCTCCAACACCAGAGTTCAAAAAACATCAATTCTTTGGTGCTCAGCCTTCTTTTGGTCCCATTCTCACATCTATACATGACCACTGGAAAAACATAGCTTTGACTATACGGACCTTTGTTGGCAGGGTAATGTCTCTGCTTTTTAATATGCTGTCTAGCTTTTCTTCCAAGGAGCAGGTATCTTTTAATTTCATGGCTGCAGTCACCATCGGCAGTGATTTTGGAGCCCAGGAAAATATGCTGCTTTTGAATACCCTGTCTAGGTGTATCATAACTTTTCTTCCAAGGAGCAACTGTCTTTTAATTTCATGGCTGCAGTCACTGTCCACAGTGACTTTTGGAGGCCAAGTCTGTCACTGTTTCCATTGTTTCCTCATCTGTTTGCCATGAAGTGATGAGACCGGATGCCATGATCTTATTTTTTTGAATGCTGAGTTTTAAGCCAGCTCTTTCACTGTCCTCTTTCACTTTCATCAAGAGGCTCTTTAGTTCCTCTTAGTCTTCTGCCATAGGGTAGNTGGCTTAAAACTCAACATTCAGAAAACTAAGATCATAGCATCTGGCCCCATCACTTCATGGCAAATAGAAGGGGAAACAATGGAAACAGTGAAAGATTTTATTTTGGGGGGGCTCCAAAATCACTACAGAATGGTTACTGCAGCCAAGAAATTAAAAGACACTTGTTCCTTTGAAGAAAATCTATGAGCAATCTAGACAGCATATTAAAAAGAAGAGACATTACTTTGGCAACAAATATCCATCTAGTCAAAGCTATGGTTTTTCCAGTAGTCATGTATGGATGTGAGTTGGACCATAAAAAAGGCAGAGCGCCTAAGAATGGATGCTTTTGAAATGTGGTGTTAGAGAAGACTCNTTAAAAAGAAGAGACATTACTTTGGCAACAAATATCCATCTAGTCAAAGCTATGGTTTTTCCAGTAGTCATGTATGGATGTGAGTTGGACCATAAAAAAGGCAGAGCGCCTAAGAATGGATGCTTTTGAAATGTGGTGTTAGAGAAGACTCTTGAGAGTCTCTTGGACTGCAAGGAGATCCAATCAGTCAATCCTAAAGGAAATCAGTCCTGAATATTCATTGGAAGGACTGATGCTGAAGCTGAAATTCCAATACTTTAGCCACTTGATGTGAAGAACTGACTCAGTGCAAAAAGACCCTGATGTTGGGAAAGATTGAAAGCAGGAGGAGAAGGGGACAAGAGAGGATGAGATGGTTGAATGGCATCACTGACTCAATGGACATGAGTTTGAGCAAGTTCCAGGAGTTGGTGATAGACACTGAAGCCTGGTATACTGGAGTCCATGGGGTCGCAAAGAGTCGGACATGACTGAGCAACTGAACTGAACTGATTATGATGGGAGGAAAGAGACAGTGTTTGAAGAAAAAATGTTAAGAAAGGCTCTGTAAGGCTTTACATTTAAACCTTTGTAATAAATCATATAACATCGATCTATTGTGTTCTGTATGTTATACTTGGGAGATATATATATCTGTAGAGCTGGGCTTCCCAGGTGGCACTAGTGGTAAAGAACCTACCTTCTACGGCAGGAGATGTAAGAGATATAGGTTCAATCCCTGTGTCGGGAAGATCCCCTGGAGGAGGGCATGGCAATCCATGCCAGTAATCTCACCTGGAGAATCCCAAGGAGAGAGAAGGTTGCAAAGAGTCAGACACGACTGAAGCAACTTAGCACACATATATCTAAGTAGCTACACTTGTGCATTGCTGTTGCTGCTGTTGCTGTTTACTCGCTAAGTCATGTCTGACTCTTTTGGGACCCCATCGACTGTATTGACAGGTGGATTCTTTACCACTGAGCTACCTGGGAAGCTCACACATGTACATAGACTTTTAAATGCTAGATGCCTTCCATCTCAAATCAAATGGAGTATTTTTCTCCCATCTTATGCTAGACATTATGTAAGACATTGGAGAGGATATTAAGAAATAAATTAGCTAGTCTATGTGCTTATTGATACAGATGTTGTTGTTCAGTCACCAGTCATGTCCAACTCTTTGTGACTCCATGGACTGCAGCATGCCAGGCCTCCCTATCCCCCACCATCTCCCAGAGTTAACCAAAATTCATGTTCACTGCATCAGTGATGCCATCTAACCATCTCATCCGTGGATGCCCTCCTCTCCTTCTGCCCTCAATCAATATATGCATTGAAACATAGCAACACAGAAACTTTCTCAAAGAAATCTTTCTCTGAGAAAACTTTCTCAGACAACCTAACTGAGCATTTTTGTTACTCTGTAATTAGCCCCCATTACATTCTTCATAGAACTTAATAATACTAAATGAAATTATATTCTAAACTTTCTTCTTTCTTTTTTGGAGGGGGATTAAGGATCTGTCTCCCAAACTAGAAGGTAAACTTCAGGAAGGCAGCGCTTCTCACACTTCCCTGCTGTGTTCTCAGTGCTAAGAATGCTGCCTCACCCCTAACTGGTGCCCATCAACTGCAGCAGAAATACATGCATGTATCAGTCTCATAGTTCTACTGACACAAACCACATTCTTTTCAGCCATTTAAGTTTTGAATTTATTAGATTTGTAGAAAACTTGTGAAATTGGTTGCCAAGTATAAATGACTCAAGAATGCACAACCAAATGAGTTTCATGCCTTCTACTGACAAACACAAATTAATCTTGTCTCTTGTTTATCACGATTCTCACATACATCTTCTCTATCTAGAAAAAATTGTCATTAAGGCCCAGCAAATATGGCAATGGTTTATGAAACTTGCATATGGATGTGAGAATATTTCTTAAACTCTACATCACAACTAAATATCTGAATTTATGTTTGTGTAGTGAGGGGAAAATCCAGCTGAACTGAAATTACAATCTCATATTTACCCATATCTTAATTATACTGCCATGATACCAAAGCCTACAACATTAGTAGAATTTTTATCATGACTCTGATTTAGCTTCATTTTTTTCTCACCCAGCCCCCAGGAAAATATTCATGAGATAAAACTGGCAATACAAAAATAATTATTTGAAAAACATTATATGAGGTGAGTTGTTGCTTCTCTACTGGATGCCAGTTTAAATTGAGCTAATTTGTTTTACCAGTAGCTTAAGAAAACCCCAGCACAGCGGCACAACAATTATATCCAGGTGCAAGGACTTAATTCAACAAATTCTAGGTGGATCCTTCCAGTCTGCATGGTGGGCCCCATTCTCAGCTGTGGCTAAGAACAGATGCCTTGAAAAGCCTCTGTAAACACGATCCCATCAGTCCTTGAATAGAGATGTTGAAATGTTTCCAAAAAAAATAATGAATGTGATATCCCAAAGACCATAATTCCAATACACACATCACTGAAAAAAATGATGTGGTAGGAATGATTTTAAATATATGAACAAAATAAGGAAAACAATTTGTTTCTTTGCATTATTTTTCTTTATTATGCAAGGTATTAATACACATATATTTGAAAAATGATAAATATTCATATAAAATTTAAGAGGATTTGTAATGCTATATATCATATATATACAAACTAAATGCAAACTAAATTATACATAAACTAAAACCATAAGTATCAATATACACATAGCAAAAGGTTTCTGAAAGGACTTTAGTGCTGCTCAAGACAAGGAAAGATTAGAATGTCAGATGAAGAAAAAGAGCTTCTGAATGATAAATATGCTTGCCAAAGATCATGAAGCAGCTTAGCTGGAAAGACAAGCCCATAGTACAAGAGCCTGTAACCTCCCGTTTTTAAAGTCATGCCTTGTAAAATCAAATAAATTTCAGGTTCTTGCCTTATTTACTTTTTAAATAACTTTTTTAAATGACACTGAGCAAAGTAAACAAAAGCATATTATGATTTCATGGCTAAAAACATAGAGCCATATAATGAGTATTTTATTTTTGCACTCTTTTAAATAATTTTCTCAGAAACTGCTGCTTTTCATTCACCATTAAGTTGGAACTAGAAAAAATTCTAAATATTTTAGCAAACTGCCTTTTGTTAAATTGCCAAAATATTTACAGATGTGAGGCATATACTGTATTTGGACATAATTAAAATTTACTGGTAATTACTAAGATAGCAAGACTAGCTAAGGATTCTCTATCTACATCTCTATAACCTTCAGTTTGCCAATGTTGCTAAGTCTAAACATATTAATAGTTAAGACTGGGCATTGTATCATAAGACAGTTATTTTCCTACTCTGTCGTTTCTAATTTTACACCAACAAAGAGTTTTCTATCAAAGCTAGTTTTTTCAAACAAATTTTTCTGTAAAACTTATGATAATTTCCACATTATATTTATTTAAATTTTTTCTGTTATAATTTTTTTCTGTTTTAAAATTAACCAGACAGCTTTACTTTATTTAGAATAATCTGTAAGCATTAATAATACTAATTAGAGATATGTCAGACAATTTGAATTAAGCCATTGGGTAGTGCTTATTCAGATGTAATGTGAATAGTCTGGACATTTTGAAAAACATCCAAATGGGACGCAAATAAAAAACTGTCAAAATTCTAAACCAAGTTCAACCAGGCGTATAAGACCAGTTCCCATGAACTGAAACGAAAAATTAAAAGCAGTACGAGGTCCTGAAAAATCTTACAGCTGGATAACTTTTCTCATCTTTTGCAAGTGGGTCCTAAAGAAGACATTAATAAGCTTTAATAGATAGACTAAAGTCTCTCGGGCAGAGTTTTTAGATAATAATCTAGCAATTTCCATCCTCATTATGCCCAATTTCCTCATATGTAAAAAAGTAATTTAGATGTGATATTCAACTCATAACACTGAGATCATAATTCTATTGTAATATCCATATCCAAATAATAACCCTGAACTCAAAGAACCAAGCCTAATTGTTTCACTGTAGAACATTTAACAAAGAAAGTCAACTTCCTATTTGAGGGAGAAAAACATTTTACCCTGAAAACAGTTGAAAACGACACAGTAACTGACAGAATGTCCCAAAACAAAGATATATTGACAGCCATGTTTTTTTCTTCTTTCAACAAATATCTTTTGAACACTAATATGTGCTAACAGGTATGAAAATACATAAAAACTTAATTCTGATCCTGCAGGAACTCAAATTCTCATTAGGAACAAGATACTATAATAAATAAAATCATTACACTTTACTAAGTATTTTAACTAAAAATTATATCATTCTAAGTATTATTTTTAAAGTTTATTTGAAAATGTATACATTTCAAGTTATCCAGGTTTAGATGTTAGTGTCAATTTTCCTACTCAGGTGAACAAGAATTTATTATTCTTTTCAATGTCCAAGTATTTGATAAGGACTAAGAATCAAAGGTTAAAAAAAAATCTGACTTGTAAACTGAACTACAAATAATAAAAATGATCTAAAAATTTTAATGTTTCCACACAACTATGTAACCAGAGATAAGAGAAATTCCCAGTCTCCTATGATCCTTATCACAAAGCTTACCATAGCACATCAGCACCTATGAGTGACCTTGCAGAGGATCTAATACAAAGCTCCCATTACTCAAGTCAAATAATCAAGGCCCAGAGACAATGAGTGACTTGCCAGCTCATTAGTGACACAGATCCTTGATCTCCTCTATTTCAGTCTAAAGAACCTCAATACTGTATTATGCTAACCCTTAGCTAAAATTCATTATTTTTTCCACATATATAAAGTAAACTGCTGAAGTTGTTGGCAGTCTAAAGAAAAAGGAGTTTCAAACCACTCACCTTTACAAAATCAAATTGTATCATATGGAAATTGTGTGAATGTTTATCACCACCCTCTATCCCAAGATATAGTGGGCAGCATTACAGGAAAATTACTGTTTATTTTGATAAGCCAATGAGATAAATGAAGTTTGAGCAATAAGAAGTATTGATCTTGCTAAAAGTGCCAAGTGACCCAGAATTTCTTAGGCATAGGTAGGTATAAAGAAGTCACTGGGAAGAAAAAGAAAATCTCCTCGAGAATGAAGAAGGAAATATTGCTTTCTGGCATAAAAAAAATTTTTTAACTTCTTGAAATCATTGAAAATTATGATACCCATGTTATGATAACTGTGCCACAAATACCTAAAAATAAACACATGTACTATTCTTCATGATGTAAAACAGCAAAAAAAAAANCTCGAGAATGAAGAAGGAAATATTGCTTTCTGGCATAAAAAAAATTTTTTAACTTCTTGAAATCATTGAAAATTATGATACCCATGTTATGATAACTGTGCCACAAATACCTAAAAATAAACACATGTACTATTCTTCATGATGTAAAACAGCAAAAAAAAAATGTCTCTTGTAACTTACATGAAACTGGTGGGGATAATGATAAAGTCACGAAATATCATTTCTCTGTTGAGTTGTTAATGTGATTTTGAGGACAGTTTAACAATACAGTTTAATTTTAGCTTCAGAGAACATTGTTTTTAACGTCATTTTTTTTCTGCTTATACTTCACAATAGGTAATTACAAGTGTAATCATTATTGGTCATTGGCCATTAATTTGTTTCAGCGTATGTACCTCAGTGGGCAGTAATTACTGCACAGCCTTCAATAAGATATCATTAACAAAATGAGAAGACCAGAGAAAATATGTTAATTACTATAAGTGCTCCATTGGTTCCTCCCTGGAATAAACAAGTCTAACAATTAAGATCACACTTACTTTTTGCCAGACTGTATTATGAAGTGAAAAAAAAGAGAAAAAATATGGCAATGCTACATAATTTGAAGATATTTGGGAGGATTAATATTATTTTCCCTTTAAATTCAAATCAGCAAATCTAATGACCCAGAGATAGAAAACAGTTCTTGCACCAAGCAGCAATTTCATAAAAGCTCATTGTTAATAATGAAGGGAAAAATTAATTGACTACTGTACCTATTAAAATTATGATGAAAAATATCTCAAAATTATGGAAACGTTTTAATATTTTTAAACTACTATAGAGCAAGTTAAATTGATTTCCTATTAGTCCATGTATCAATAAACTGGAGAATGCTTTAAATGACCCAATTAGGAACTTACAATATACCAAACTCACTTAGAACATTTTGGTGGCCAGTGGAGTTCTAAATATTTCTTAGCATGGTATTTACAGAATATTACTAACATGAAAGCATAATCAAAATACCTGTCATACCAATACAAAATTTTTTTGGTGTTAAAAAATTAAAATTAAAAAAGAAAACTGTCAATTCAATTCTCTCTGGCTTTTAATCCTCATTCCTCCAGTGCATTGCTCACAACTTTCTAAGTATGGTAGTTTTTCCTAAGCATTTGTTTTCTGTGTCTTCAAATATATATATATACGTATATATACATTTCCCATTGCTGTTTGTTTCAGCTTTGCCTGCAAACTGAGTTTGCCGTGCATCTCAGATCCAAACCCTGCAGCTGTTCCTGCCTTTCTTTATTGTCCTGAGCAAATCACATCTCATTTCACCCTCATTCTTCTGCAGTTTCAGGCCTTCCCAGTCTCCCTTCCAACTGCTCCAACTCTACCTTTTACAACCCAGCTGTTGGGAGCCCTTTATAGAGACCCTCCCGCCTCCTGACCTCGGGCAACTCCAAACCCTAAGTTGCAGATTCTCTGGTCCTTTTTATGTTCACTCAGTCCAATTCAAGTCCTTCAAATCCTCCTTGACCTGAGCAGTTTCAAGTCTATTTGGACTTAATTGTGATCACTTGTAAAATTATAGGATTGACTATAAACAATTAAATATTGATGATTCTCACACATCATCATAATCATTAATATTTACACAGTATACAGTTTTCCTAAGTTAGATGTATACACTTTAATAAGATTTGCAAATAGGATTGTCTGGAATAGTAACATCAACAATAATTGAAGCCAAAAGATGACAAGCTACACAGACCACTATGGTTCATTACAGACTACCTTCAGATACTTTTTAAAGTCCTTAATCAGAAACTTGAATAGCTGGATGTCTTCAGATTCAAATGGTCAGAAGAGTCTTTTGTTGTTGTTCAGTCACTAAGTGATATACATCTCTCTGCAAACCACGGACTGTAGCCTGCCAGGCTCCTCTGTCCATGAGATTCTACAGGCAAGAATACTGGAGTGGGTTGCTGTTTCCTACTCCAGGGGATCTTCTCGATCCAGGCATCAAACCCACATCTCTTGCATTTCCTGCAATGGCCAGCATTTTCTTTACCACCTCGCCACAAGAGAAGCCCAAACTTCTCCTTCAGGAAGTCCTTTTGGGTATTCTAGATTCAGTCTCAGAGAACCCAGGACTTCCTTCTATGAGAGAACATACCATTTTGAATTGTGGTTCTCTATTTGTCTTCTCCAGTGGATTATGAAGGGCTACGAAAACTGATTACATATCTCACATACAATGTGTGCTCCATAAATTAGTTGAGTCAATGTCCTCAGGTGAGTATAAGTTTTTATGTTTTTGAAGCTATCAAGTAGTTGAGAGACAAGTTTAGGCATTGAGAATTTTGGCTTAGGTATTTTATAAGGAATGGGATGTCTTTTTCTTGTGATTTATTTGTCTGTTGTTATTTATAGAGTTAGCCCTCTGTACCCACAGGTTCTCCAACTCAGGATAGAAAATACTCAGGAAAAAAATTCCAGAAAGTTCCAAAAGGCAAAACTTGAGTCTGCCATACGCCCTCAGTTATTCACATTGTATCAGTTATTACAAGTTATTTAGAAATGATCTAAAGAACATTGACTGTGAAGAAGGCTGAGTGCCGAAGAATTGATGCTTTTGAACTGTGGTGTTGGAGAAGACTCTTGAGAGTCCCTTGGACTGCAAGGAGATCCAACCAGCCCATTCTGAAGGAGATCACCCCTGGGATTTCTTTGGAAGGAATGATGCGAAAGCTGAAACTCCAGTACTTTGGCCACCTCATGCAAAGGGTTGACTCATTGGAAAAAACTTTGATGTTGGGAGGGATTGGGAGCAGGAGGAGAAGAGCACGACAGAGGATGAGATGGCTGGATGGCATCACGGACTCTCATGAATCTGAGTGAACTCCAGGAGTTTGTGATGGACAGGGAGGCCTAGCGTGCTGTAATTCATGGGGTGGCAAAGAGTCAGACATGACTGAGCGACTGAACTCAATTGAACTGAAAGAACATAGAAGAATATGTGCAGATGACATGCAAATACTACACTGTTCTATATAAGTGACTTAAGCATCTGTGGATGTTGGTATCTATTGAGAGGTTAGTTCCTGGAACCAAACCCCCACAGGTATGGAAGGACAGTTGTAACCACTATCTCAGCTCCAATTCATGTGCCTATTTGTTTGAAAACTACTCTATCATTCTAACCTTGTTAGGACCATTCTGAGTATTTAGAAACTAGAGTATTTATCTGAAAAGTTTCAGATTTCTAACAACATGTATCAATTTATCTGTTCATAGAAATGTTTATATATCACAGAGGTGTATATCTACATACTTACAACTTGCCTATCTAATAACAAGGCCCATATTTCCATTTCATGGAAATAGCATGTCTATAGACACTTCATCTCAGCGAGATACAGTCTATCTTGTAATAGGAAAACAAGTAAGAATATATTAATGAATTTCATAATAAATTACTCCCATTTAATATACACAGAAACATAGCAACAAGTCTAAATCTGAGAAATCTATAATTTTAAAAGTTAAATCCAATATAATTTTAAATAATGAAACACAAGATAGAGTTATCACTGAAGTAAAANAATATATTAATGAATTTCATAATAAATTACTCCCATTTAATATACACAGAAACATAGCAACAAGTCTAAATCTGAGAAATCTATAATTTTAAAAGTTAAATCCAATATAATTTTAAATAATGAAACACAAGATAGAGTTATCACTGAAGTAAAACCAACCTATGTGGTTTCAGGGTACATCCAAACATTATATATATATTTTTTCAAACATTATATTTTTAAATGAGCACACAATGATCATTAACTACTTAGAAAATTATCATCACAGTAATCAGAAAAAGTTAGATAGCTTATGTGAAAGAAAGTGAAAGTCACTGAGTCCTATCTGACTCTGCAGCTTCATGGACTGGAGCCTGCCAGGCTCCTCTGTTCTACTGGACTGGGTAGCCATTCTCCTTTCCAAGGGATCTTCCCAACCCAGGGATCGAACCCAGGTCTCCCACATTGCAGGCAGATTCTTTACCATCTGAGCCAGCAGGTAATCCCAAAAATACTGGCATGGGTAGCTTATCCCTTCTCCAGGGGATCTTCCTGATCCAGGTATCAAACCAAGGTCTCCTGCATTGCAGGTGGATTCTTTACCAACTCCTTAACTGTAGCTACTACTAGCCATGGGGACTCATAACTTAATTACAACAGTAATATAATTACATATTCTATTTTTTCAAGAAATATATGAAGCCCAAATCTGAGGCATGATTCTGAGGTCCTCTGTAGACGTTCCTTAGATTATTAGGGTTGCCTTGACCTAATTTTGTGACCTGTGGTCATCTGTACTCAGAAATCATTTTGAACTCATTATCACAATAAAAATAAGTTCAATACCTTATTTTTTCATTTGAATTTATTATAGCATAGTCAAAGTTATGGTTTTTTCAGTAGTTGTGTACAGATGTGAAAGTTGGACCATAAAGAAGACTGAGCACTGAAAAACTGATGCTTTAGAATTGTGTTTTTGAAGAAGACTCCTGAGAGTCCCTTGGACTGCAAGGAGATAAAACCAGTCAACCCTAAAGGAAATGAACCCTGAATATTCATTAGAAGGATTAATGCTGAAGCTGAAGCTCCAATACTTTGGCCATCTGATATGAAGAGCTGACTTATTGGAAAAGACCCTGATGTTGGGAAAGATTGAAAGTGAAATAAAAGGGGGCTGGCAGAAGATGAGATGGTTAGATAGCATCGTTAACTCAATGGACATAAACCTGTGCAAATTCCAGGAGATAGTGAAGGACAGGGAAGCCTGGCACACTGCAATCCATAGGGTCGCAGAATCAGACACGACTTAATGACTGAACAACAACAAATAGCATAAGTGCCTCATCTTTCATAATTTTAAGAAACACCCTTACTCTCGCTGCCTCTTTAAATAACTGCAATGAAACCCAAAGCATCCATCACTGAATGGGGGAGAGGCAGAAAACCAAAATTCCCTTTTTGTGTTAAATATATAGAATAGAGTACTGTTTCCCGATAAAAACAACCCTACTTTATTTTCTTGAGATCCTGATAGCACAAGCCAGTCAAGATGCTCAGTAAGTACATGATAATTGATTCTTTAGTGTGTTAGTCACTCAGTCATGTCCAACTCTCTGTGATACCATGAACTGTAGCCCCCCAGTCTCCTCTGTCCATGCAATTATCCAGGCAAGAATACTGGAGTGGGTTGCCATTCCCTTCTCCAGAATTAATTCCTTAATTCACACCAAAATAAAAAGGACACTGTTAAGTACAATTTTCAGTTTCCATCTACAAGCCACATTACTCTAGAGGAAAATGTCAGCAACTGGCATACTCACTGATGGTAGGAATATAAATTTCTGGAGAAAATTTGGTAAAGTGTCAAAAGTCTTTTTTTTTTAATTACATACCTTTTGATAGAGCAATTTTACTTCTGGAGACTTTTTTAAGAAAGCAACTTGGCTAGTAAGCAGAAGTATAAGAATGTTAATAGAATATTGCACTCACTCATGAAAACTGGTAATAAAATGTTTAATAAGAAAAATAAATCACAGTACCATGAAACAACGATGGTATAAATAACAAAAAGAAGTTAAGACATAATGACCAAATAAATCAACAATATTGTACATATAGAATGTAGAGTAAACCAAATGTATAATAGTATGTGAGCATGTTTACACACATATTTGCTATGATAAATAGATAATATGTACATCAAACCTGCTTTCCCTCCAGGCTGGGCACACTGCTCTGTGTAAGCAGAAATGTGGTTAATCATTTTTGGTCTGAAATTATAAACACGTCTCTTGCTATCCTCTCCCTTTCTCCCTGGCAGAAGATCAATGGGTAGAGGGATCTCCAGTAGCAGGCTTTCATGCCAGCACTGCCCTGAACAACTGCACGGAGCACAGCACCCTTGCACTGCTACCTCCACTGCTGACAATGCCCTCTGGAGTAAGAAATAAACTCTCATGTTAAGCCACTGATAATTTAGAGGATATCTGTTTCAGCAGTTGAGATATCCTGACTAATAGCATTTATTCAAAAGAGTGAAAATACTATACATATCAAAATATTACAAGTAGTAATAGATGATTTTTTATGTTTTACATTGTTCTTGCTTAAACACCTGTTTTACAATAAAAATTTCACAAATGAGTTTTCTGACCTCCAAAGGTATGATTTCCAAATACAGAAAAATGAATGTCTTTCTTTCATCACCGCAATAGGTCAACGAAATCTAAGGGACACACAGAATTTCACTAATGCTTCCTAAATTATGCCATGTTCTGGTGTGACCATATTCTTCAGAAAATAACTTGAACATAATATGCAATTAGTTGCTTTTAGGGGTATTTTAGCCTTGCTTAATATCCTTGACAAAAGCCACGAGTTATCCTTTGAACTGCTGCTAATACGGAGCAGAAGCTCTACTGTGAGTTCATTTGCACTCCTCAAATCCTGAGCAAATTAGACACCATCCTGCCCCATCTCTCCGACATCTCCACACTTGGATGGATTATCTCAACTAAACATGTCAGACCTGACAAATTCTTTAGCTCTTAGAATGACTTTGACTCAGTTTTTAAGCCCTCTGACATACCAGTCAAAACTCTGTTAATGTGATTTACAGTTAAATTCAACATAAAAACATCATTAAAATAATGAGAAGAGGTTAAGGCCTCAAACTGCAGATGCAAGGAAGAGAAGGCCATGCTGTGCTCTCGAGCTCAGCCAGCACTGCTTGGGGTGGGGGCCTCAGGGGATCTTCTGTCAGGGGCACCTTATTCAGAGCCAACAACCTCCAATGTATTTATAGTCTCTGCATAAAACTAAGCTAAAATGTCTTGATTTTTTAACAAACTGGTGACTTAGACAGTCAAGAATCTGCCTGCAGTACTCCACTATCCACTCCAGTATTTTTGCCTGGAGAATCCCACAAAGGAGCCTGGCAGGCTAGAGTCCATGGGGTTGCAAAAAGCCGGACACGACTGGGTGACTAATACTTGCACTTTTCATTTATATATGGTATTATTGTCTGATTCTTACTTTGCCTAGAGATTTTACATCATCCTTCCTCTATACCCACTTTACAGGTGAGGAAACTGAGGCTTAGTTCAGGACAGTGTCAGAAGCTTATAGGGAACAAAGGTGTAACCCTTCTACCTCCACCACCATAATCTGTCTCAAGCAGTCTTTCTCACCGTTTTCCTTTTCTTTCTTTCATGAAAATCCTTCCCAGAAAAATAAATCACCCAAGTCTGAACTCTTGCCCACCTTGAGGGTTCCTGGGAACTTTCGACTCGCCATCTTCTCCCATCCTGCTTTAGTCTGAAGATTTGATTTAAGTTGTCTGTTTCTCTTTGAGGATTTTTCTTCATGTACTAGGCTAAATTCTCATCACTCAAAATCTTTCATCCCCATAGAATTGTCTGCTAGCCATAGTATTACCTCTGACCAGACTGTGAACCCTCAGAGACAAAACATGTGTTGTATCCAGCCTTGTTTCCACAGAGCCTAAACTAGGGCTTGGCTTACTATAATTTCTCAAAAATAAATATGTAAATGAATGACAGAAGCTACTTTATTTCTAAAGAGAGAGCAATCGAAATGAAATTCACAGTTTCTGAATGACTCATTGCAGTATGTACAAACATTTCTGGTTCTCTTAGAATAGTCATTTCAATATTTTCCTACCTACTAAGAGTATATTTCTAATCCTGGCTTTGTCTATCCAGCAGTTAAAGGCTTTGAATTGAAGCCCACAAGTATTGCAAATCTGGAACTCAAAACATTTCCTTTCATAAAATTATCTGAGTTGACTTTCCCTAACAGTAGGTGTACAAGTTACTGAAGTCACTTCAGTCATTCATTCTTTCCAAAATTATTTACTGAACAGCCACTCAGTTCTGGGGACATGGAATTTTATGATGCATCCAGTCCAGTCTCTGTAAGCAAACAAGTGAGAGACTGGTTGAGAAGAAAAACATCCAAAATAATGCAATGGAGAAATGCAGTGAGTATTAAGGGTAGAAGCAAGGACACAAAGGAAGGCTTCCTAGAGGAGGCACCCCTTGATCTGAACCTTAATATAAGGCCTGCGTTAGACAGACAAAAAAGAAACTGAAGTTCCAAATGCAGAAGAGATGACATGCAAAGCCACAGAAATGGGGAAAAAATGAGTAGGTGTGGAGAATAATAGGCCTATTTACTAGTAATGAAACATAAAAATGTGAAGACAGGAGAATTTTAAAAAGGAGACTGGTAAAGGAGGCAAAAGCAAGTGAGAGATCACTATGCACCATGTTAGATTTTAGTCTTTAACTTCAAAGAATCATTTTGTGCACAAAATTCTATTTTTGAGATAAATATTTATCATTGAAAATTTATATACTGTCCAATTTACAAGGATTTGATTATTTTATGCTAATATTAAAATGCTTTACTTAAAATCTTGGAAGGGACTATGAATCCCTCATTTATATATTTTATTAAGTGCTTGATCTTCTTTCTAGGAAGGAATCAGGTACTTAGTCCTTTTGAAGGTAACTACTACATGTAAGAATTATGTCAATCCTGTAGGTCCTATTGGTATTCTGTCACTCACTGGCTTGCTTTCTCTCTCACCCTCACTATTGCTGTCTCTCTTTTTCCCTTTATCAACCATTTTGCCTTTGATACCCTTTTTCACAAAAAGGCTTAGTAACCGTCTTTGTTTCTTCTGAAATGGTTTCCTAAGCCAACAATATGGAACGTTGCTCTCTGCTGACCATCTTTGTACATCCAGCTCCATCTTTTTCAGTTGTCATGTTGGCATTCATAAAGCACATCTGGGACCTCAGGCTGCCCTGAATCTTGCAAGAGGAGGGCATAAACCAAATTTTGGAATCCTCTGTTAGTAATAATCCATTCAATATAGCACCTGGAGTGTTTTTTTATTAGAGAGAGTAAATGCTGTGCTAAGCGATGGTGACGCAGTTTGATGGAGCTGCCTCTGGAATGTAATAAAGAGCAGGGGACACGCTCCTCAGAGTGTGTTGCTGAATTAAAAGCCAAGGGTTTAAGAGTTCACTGGAGAACCCAGACAGGGAGAGGTACTTACTCCACAGCTCTTGGCGACAGTGAGCACATCATTAGTCTATTCTAGTTAGCTATTTACTTCCAGGTGCAATGCAAAGTGTAGTGCAAAAAAAAAAAAAAAAAAACACTTTATGTTTGGTCTTAGCTACCTTGAAAACAGATTCAAGCCTATGTACTCCTTCAACCATGAAAATGTTTTTACTGCTACTGAATTCAAAATATAAGACCCTGGAAGCTGGAAGTTGTGTGCTCTCCTCCACCTACCCTTTGGAGATATAGTATGAAATCCTGTATTTTCTATTTGAAAACATGATATCATTGAGGGGGAGGAGTAGTATATGAAATATTGATTTTTTTTTACCTTATTTGCAATTATTATTAAAAACAAAGATCTAACTAGAGATTCTTATCCTTTTTAAATAAAATTAGCAGCTCGACCACTTACTTTTTCAAAATGAAAAAAAAAATCAAAGATTTTTTAAAATCTAAACAGTCTGGGAAAACTAATGATAATCTAAATCCTAGGTTCAGATGATTTAACTCAATCATGCTTTATTTGCAAACAAGAAGTATTTCAATAATCATTTCTTTAACAGTCCCTTTAGTAATGTAAGGCTGAAACCTCTAAAAAGAAACATTGATATTATTATTTCTTTCACTTTTGTGCAAGAGTATATTTTGCAAAAATGATTATAACTAACTCCATTATTCTGGGTATCTCTGAGTAACTCAAATGAGTTTTTTCCACAAAGAATCAGCATATACATTAAATCACTCATCAAATAAAATGGAATTCTTTCACAAACATATTGACTATTTCCTATCATAATCAGGACACTATTTTGAAAATATCTTGTTATATGCACTACTGCTGAACCTTCTTCATTGAACAGCATCAAAATAACGGTGAAATAAGCTTTTAAATAATAGCAAAATCATCAGCTACTGGTATAAATCATATTTATGGTAAAAATAAACCTAAAGAACACAAGCTTGCCAACTTGAAAAATGAGCAGATGTCTTCTTAAGAACTAAAACCTCAATTCATAATTTTTGAAAGAATTAAATGCTTTAGATACTTCTGTATCACCTAGACAACATAGCTCAATTTCTCCTGACGCAGCCTGACATGGCACAACTCCTAAAATCAAATCCTATTTTAATTGATCAGAATAAACTGATATTTTCAGAGAGAAAAAAGTACACAACATCTTCATTATAGCTTCTATTCTTTATTCTACTTAAAAATGATAAATGTTTATGATACAGCAAAATGATACATCTGTCTGCACTATTTGGGAACTTCCATGATTTGTAGAAAAGTTTTGTTTTTAATTAAAGTGTATTATATAGCATCAGAATTCTTCTTTATTATGCCAAGGAAGCATATGGAAGTTTGAACTCCAAAATGTTACTGATTTATTCTGATTCTAGAGTATTTTGCTCCTATGTAAACATTTCTTGTGACATGAATATGATAACTTTGTGCCCTAAAAAAGTCCATTATTATAAGTAGCATATGGTTTTGCCTCCTGAACCATGAGAAATATGCAAAACTCCAGTTTGCCAAACAAGTAATTGTAAACACTTGGTGCACCCTGAAGCTAAAGAAGAGAAAATGACTGAATCTGGTTTTCTTTTCTTTTTTCTTTTCTAAGTAGCCAGCTCAGCTGTAGTCTCTTCTTTGTTTTGCATTTATTTTTTCAGCAGCTGCCTTGAAGTCTCCCTGCATGATCCATGGATATAAACCAAATATTCTGGTCCTGCAGCCAACTAACTCTGAACATACAGATGTCAACATCAAGACAACTAACTCTGAACATATAGATATCAACATCAAGACAATGAACAATGATATATTAATGATGTTATGATATTATATATATTGTCATATTAATGATATTATATTAATGATACTAATGATATATTTTACCCCAAGTATTGTGTTAAAAGTATATGCTCTTTTAATTGAAACTTGCATAATCATAAAAATATCCACTTTCATAAAAGACATGGACTATACCTTTTGACATATATTTTTCTAAAAATGAAAGTAAATACAATGATTCAATTTTGATGACTTTTCAAAGGGTTCTGGACTTTTTTAATTATAAAATGCTAAATATGGAGTCCAAAATACTAAATTTAGAGTTAAATATAAATTAATATTTAAATAATTTAAAATATTAATTTTAATATTATAGGAGCTATTTTTCTGCTAAAAGGAGAATAATTTATACATGTATTAACTCATTGATTTCAGTGTTTCCCATGCATCCTTGATCCATAAGAATCACCCTGTTTTTGTTTAGTCACTAAGTTGTGTCTGACGCTTTGAGACCCCATGGAGTGAGGGTGCAGTCTTCTCTGTCCATGGAATTCTCTAGGCAAGAATTTTGGAATGGGTTGCCACTTCCTGCTCCAAAGAATCATCCTAGGAGCTTATCAAAATACAGATTCCTGGATCTAGTGGGTTAGATGAACACTATAAAAACCTTACCTGAGTAAAATGGCTACTATCAAAAAGATAAGAGATTAAGTGTTGGTGAAGGTGTGGGAAAAAGGGAACCCTTGTACACTGTTGGTAAGAATGTTAACTAGTAAAGCCATGTGGAAAACAATATAGTAGTTCCTCAAAAATTAAAAATAGCTTAATTCCATTTTTATGATCCACCATTGCCACTATTGGATATATATATATATAAATGTGTGTGTATATATATATGTGTGTGTGTGTGTATGTGTGTATATATATATAAATATATATATATGTATATATATCCAAAGAAAATGAAATCAATATCTCTCACAATAGCCAAAATTTTGTTGGGCTACTGTTTATCACAATAGCCAAAATATGGAAACTACCTTCCATTAACAGATAAAAAGACAAAGAAATGTGATATATGTAGACATACACACAATGAATATTATTTAGCATTCAAAAGAAAGAAATTCTACCATTTGTGACAGGATAGATGAACCCATAGAACATTATGCCAAGTAAAATTAATTAGCCAGAGTAAAACAAATACTGTATAGTATCACATATATGAAATATTACAAAAAATCAAATTCATAAAACCAGAGAGTATAATGGTGGTCAGCAAAGGTTGGGAGGTGGGGAAAATGGGGAGATACTGATCAAAAGATATAAAAATTTCAGTTATAAAATGAATAAATTCTAGGGATCTAATGTACAGCATAGTGACTATGCTTAATAATATTAGATTATATTTGGAAATTACATATACACATAATACATATTAAAAAACATGCTATACTTGAAATTTCCTGAGAGTAGATCTTAAGTGCTCTTATCACAGACACACAGACACACACACAAACCAACTCTTTGGCAAATCCACGGACTGCAGCCCGACAGGCTCCTCTCTCCATGGGACTTCTCAGGCAAGAATACTGGAGTAGGTTGCCATTTCCTTTTCCAGGGGATCTTGCCAACCCAGGGATCTAACCCACATCTCCTGCATTGGCAGGAAGCTTCTTTACCACTGAGCCATCAGGGAAGCCCTCCAAAAGAGGGCTATCTCCATAAGAGAGATAGTGATCAAGTATTTCTCATAGTAATAAAGAATTTTTACTTCAGAATTTGAATTTGCAGCAAAATTAAAACATAATAATTTTGACTTTGTGTAGCATAAAAATTAGCTTGATATATTGTAGTCAAAATTAGGTTGGCGTTTGTAAACAATTCACTTTTCATATAAACAAGAGCAGATTCAAGAATTACCTTTAAAATAATGCCATTCTTGCTTGCATTCCCACATGTTTTTTGAATAGAGGAAGTAAGGTTAATAAGCCAAAAAAATATACAAAATCCGCAGGCTACAATATCCATGCAATATCCATGTCTGTTCATAATATGTTGCCCATGGAACAACACTGATGAATTTCTCAGTGGATAAAAAGCTCAGTTTAAAGAACTAAACACTAGAATGCAAGGTTAATCACATATTAGAATATGTTGCTGAGATATTCTCATTAATTTCAAAAATAAAAGCTTTAAATTATTATCTTGGATGGTTTCAAGTTTTAAAATGTCACTATCATAATATATTCTAGAGATTTTAACTTTTCTTTAAGTCCTTTTAATTTTTTTATAAATTTAATTATACACTGTGGCAATTCTTTTGCACTCTAGTTTGCAAGCTGGAAAAGTTAAAGGCTATGTTTTCATTTATAATAAAGGTTATAGTACCCCCAGGCTTCCCAGGTAACATTAATGGTAAAGAACCTTCCTGCCAATGATGGAAAGATGAGTTCAATCCCTGGTTCAGGAAGATTCCTTGAGGGAGATCACAGCAACCCATTCCAGTATGCTTGCCTAGAGAATCCCATGGACAGAGGGCTGGTGGGCTACAGTTCACAGGGTAGCAAAAAGTCAGACACAAGTGAAACAATTTAGCATGCACCCATGCCTAGGTATGTGGGATACCCATACAGGGTATGGGATACCCTTAAGTATCCCACAGTACCTAAGACAGAGTCTATACTCAAAATGCAGTGGATGAGCTTATTGGATTCTTTAACTTCAACATAGCCATTCTCTCTAGAATATTTACCTAGAATTCAGATCCTCATATAAAAGGACACATTGTACAGCTTATAATTTCTCTTGAAGAGAGTATAAGAAGAGAAAAGGTAAAAGAAGGATTAAGTTCTATTCTCTTTATGTTTACTCTTAGTTATTGATATGAATTAAGATGGCTGAAGCAAATAACATGCAAAGTACACTTAATAAATTAGAAAAACAGAATCAAAAAGAAGAGAAAACTAAATATTTTCACCAAAAATATTACTTAGTTCATATGAAAAAATATCCAGTTTAACTCTGAGCTTTAGTCAGTGAAAAAAACTTGTAAAGGTGTATAATTGTTATTAATTGAAAGTAGTAAGCACATTAATTCCTCACAGAAGAAAATTCTAACAGTTTCTAAATTCCAAGAGAAATTATCCTGTGAAATTTAATCTGGGAACTGAGAGAAAGAAAGGCTATTGTTGATACTTTTTGTGATCTCTTTTGATAAAAGTTAGAGGCAGGGAGAGTAATTCCACCAAGTCTAAGCTAATATAGATGACTATTACTGTCATTCATAGGCTTCACTGGTGGCTCAGACAGTAAAGCGTCTGTCTGCAATGCAGGAGACCCGGGTTCAATCCCTGGGTTGGGAAGATCCTTGGAGAAGGAAATGGCAGCCCACTCCAGTACTCTTGCCTGGAAAATCCCATGGATGGAGGAGCCTGGTAGGCTACAGTCCACGGGGGTCGCAAAGAGTCGGATACGACTGAGCGACTTCACTTTCACTGTCATTCTAGCTTCAAATTGGATCCAGTGATAAAACATATGAGTATTCAAAGAAGTTGATGGAGTTCAGTTTCTTGAACCAAAAAATCACATCTCACACTCAGACTTTGGACGAATGGTAGCACATGAAAAGGATCACAGTCTCTGGAATCCAGGAAATCCAGATTTGACAGTCTATTTCATCTTGGACAGCTCATTTCACTTCCCTGTGCCTCAGTTTCTTAGAGGAAATATGCAGTTAAGAAATAGAGGCAGAATATAAAAAAAAATATGACACACACAAAAAATAATAATGATCTGACACATGTTTTGAAGGAGATATTAGTTGCTGCAGAAAAATAAGAAGGGGCATTGCATTCCAGATGAGCAGATAAAACTGTTAAGAATTTTATGATGCCTGAAAAGCCTATCTAAGATTCTCCTGTGGAAGAACTGCCTACCAACTCAAGGAGAGGAGGCAAAGCCAGGACCCCCATCCCCAGGAACAACTGGGCTTCACCTTCAGTACTTAGACAAGGATTCACCTGAGATCCCAGATTTCCACACCATATAATCAGTTTAATATCATCCTGGGAACTGTACACAGCAGACTCTTCCAATTTCCCATATTGGCTGCAGAAAAACCTCCATAAAACTTCCAATTCTTTAGATGATTCTGAGCCACGTAGCTTTCCCATGAACATGCCAGAGTTAGTTAGCTGCAAATATATGCCCAGATCATTGAACATATGGACCAGATATATGCAGACATTTAGTGGTTACTGTTCTAATTTTAGGAGCATGACTTTGTCAGATAATGAGTTTCACTTTTCCTAGTTAATGTTGAGGCAATCTTCTTGGCAGTAAATTCTAAGGTCATTTGCCTGGTGGAGCCATCAAACCAGGTCATCAGACTATGGAAGGTCACCTTTTCCACTATGGATAAGAAATAATACTAATATTTACATGAAATAAAACTAGAAAATGGTAAATCCTGTTTTCTACCACTTAATACTATTATCTGACCACTAAGTCATGTGATTATATCCCTTGCAGATTTAGAAGTGTGAATCACAACAAATCAAATAATAACATTGATTTCATACAAAACTATTTCCCATAAAATAAAGTTTCTTATAATCAAACCTAAATTTTATCATGCCTCTATTGATTATAGAGAGCTCTACCAGAAGACACACGTTCTTCTTCTAAGTTCAACTGAATTCAATGTGTTTTATAGCATTTTGTTTTAGAATAAACCCACTATCAAATAAAATGCAAGCAAGGGACAAACAAGTCCACATTATTTACAAGTTGGTATTAATTTTATATTTATTTCTTTATACTGGTTTTCTTGCTTGTCACTCCGTTCATATTTGAACCCGAAATTAATTTCACTTCTAAACCTCTACCACCACTACCACTAACTGTTCCCCCCTTGGAAAAAATAAAACTTAATTGGGATAAATGGTCCAAATACCCCCAAGGGAAATCTTTTCACTTTAATCCACATAGAGAAAAAAATGTATATCATCTGCTGATGGCTCAGCAGCCTGTGTTGGTGAGCTTAGCCTTGTTTTGAGTGACAGAAATAATCATGTTTTTGTATTTATGTAATACCTTTCTTCTGTAGACCTTGCAGGATATTATGTGTCTTGCACCACTAATCTTCATAACATCCCCATATTTATGAGAATCAATTGAAGTAAGGAGCACATTTAAACCTGAAAGATCATGAAGTGGACAAAACTGATAAAGAAAGATGCCAAACACAGCTGATCTTGTTAAGGGTATGGAAATGTCATGGGGCCAGTCTCTCATTCCCCGTCACACTATATGCACCATTTTCCATAAGTGAATCTTTCTTTCAATCTAGAGAGCCATGACTGAAAGTTGAAAAGAAGAAAGATTCAGTGACTAGGCAGCAGAGTGGAACCTCAGGGCCTCTGCGTTTTCTTTTTAATTCTGTTCCTAATTTGTGATGTGACCCCAAGAAACCTTTTGCCCTCTTTAAGCCTCAATTGTTTTACTTACAAAATAGTATTGTAAAAGCATGCTGCCCTGTATCTTGGCTCTGGCTTCCAACACTCTATCTTTTGTAATGTCCTTTAATTAATTTGTTCATCTATTCAACAAATATATATTGAGCATCTTCCATGTTTAAGGCACTAGGGCAGCTGCTTTGGGACTCTAAAGGAAATTAAGACATTATCTGGAACTTAAAAAATAGAAACAGGAGCTCTTACATGTATAAAAATAACTACACAATAAGCCACTATATGTTAAGTGTTATTGAACGGTGCAAATGATATACCAAACAAATTCTGAGGGTTTGCTTCTGGCAGGCTAGGTTAGCAGAAAGAGCACTGAACAAAGGGTAAAACCTCATCTATAGATCCAGGTCTGCCACCTGTAAAATGGATGCAATAACTGCAGAATTCACAAGATTGTTGAGATCATAAAATAAAATATTATAGAAGAAAGCACTTTATAAATGTAAAGGTTTTTAATTGCAACCAAAGAGACCAGAGAATGCTTCAGGCAAACAACACTCAGAATGATCTTTGGATGCTGAAGAGTATTTCAATAGGTGGATAGTATTCTGCACAGAAAGACTGACATAAACTAAGACATAGAGCAGGAAACACATACAAACAACTAAGAAGTCAAAGGATCAGAAGTCATAATGAGGGGGATGAACAATTTCAGAGGTGTGTAGGATGGTAGCAGAAGTTGAAGGAGTAAAAGATATGAAATCGAGGAAATTACAGTTAGGGGATTTGTTAGTTTAAGATATCAGATTTTCAAAATGTTGGCATGATTTAAGACAGGATGGTGGTTGATCCATGACTGAAATGAGCTGGGGATTTAACTTAACGAAACTGAATGACTCAGGAAATATGAATTCATGATTGTATGAATCAGGCACAAAACCAGAGATAAGAATTCAGAGTAGAGAAGAAAATACCAAACTCCGTGCAGGCATCATCAAAACAGTGAGAGTTGACATTGGTAAGCCATTATAGAAAGAGATAGCAACCCAATGAATGGTAGAAATAAGGCAGATAAAAGACTGAAAAAAATCGAGCTACAGAAAATTGGAGGAAATGATAGAAAAGGTTGAAGATATACAGGCTGAAGCTCCAATATTTTGGCCACCTGATGTGAAAAGCCAACTCACTGGAAAAGAGCTGACTCACTGGAAAACACCTTGATGGTGAGAAAGTTTGAGGGCAGGAGGAGAAGGGGTTGACAGAGGATGAGATGGTTGGATGGTATAACCAACTCAATGGACATGAGTGTGAGCAAAGTCTGGGAGATAGTGAAGGACAGGGAAGCCTGGCATGCTGCAGCCCATGGGGTCACAAAGAACAACTGAACAACAACAGTACAAAATTCCATAGTTTGCTTACAGAGATGCTCTGTTTGAGGTTCTCAGATAAAATTCTTCAACAACTATCACCAATCTACCCATTAATCTAGAAGTTTTGAAGGACAACATGAAAGCCATGATGGCACAACATTCTCCATATCTTAGACTTACTACAACACAGCTGGCAGCAATACACTTCTCTGTGATCAAAGACTTTCTGGTCAGGACATCTTCCAGATCTCCCCGCTCTCCTCTTCTCCTCCTACAACACACTTTTACATACCTACTTTTAATAGGTCAGAAGTAGCTAAAACTCAGGAATAAGTTAGGATTTTTCACCCTCAAAAAAAGAACTCTGTGCTGCTTGCTTGAATAGTATCTACCATGGCATTAGAGTCATGGACAAAATTTTAAAGTTAATGCTCAATTATTTCATCCACGTTACATGATCATATAATAGCAATTGGAAAATACTCTAAATTGTAAATTCTGGGTAGATTTAGAGTGACAAGATTACCTCTTTTCCACAATTGCAAAGTATGCTATTTGTCACATTTATAAATTGTTGTCTAATATATAGATCACCATAGATTCTGTTCATGGGTCTAAATGGGTGAAAACTAGTATAATTCACGGTATCTTACAATAACTAAAATATTTAAATATGTTTAAAAAAAACACATGATTAACTAATGATCTAGGAATGAGAGATATTTTCTTTTGGTTTATTCCCATGTGTTTTTTACCTTTTGATCTAGTTTTTCTTTCTTCTTTTGATAACTGGTTTGCCTTTGATCAACAAGAGTGAATGTTCATTGATCAGAATGCAAGTTTTACTTCAAAGATCAGAACAATTTCGTGATGGCCAGTTTTATGAGTAATTCAGTGTTAACTGGTCCATTTAGCTAGAGTATGTCACCATTCAGATTTCTCACATACATTTTTCATTATAAAAAAAATTACTTTAAAATGCCATGCCTAGTCATGAGTAGACCTCTTACAGACTACCAAAATGTAAGTGTAATGATGATTATTGTGATCAAGCTATATCTTTTAGAATGACCAGACTTGATACTTTAGGTTTTTATATGATCTAATTTCTAAATAAAGACAAGACAGTCTTTCTCGAAAGCACCCCCATATACAATACCTTTGTTAATGTGATTTGCTTTTTCTCAAATGTTCACCTTTTTACTGAAACATCAAATTGACACGGTTTTTTTCATTATTTAATTTGTCAAGCTAAATTTTCTTCTAATTGGCTCCAAATCAATCACTAAATAAAAAGAGAAGTTCTTAACAAGCATATGACTATTTAGGCAGTTATTTATGGATAAAATAGCTCCCTTAGAACAATTCCAAAGAGACAGATGCAATAACTCCTTCATAATGGATGTATAATTTAAACTCTGCATGTCAATTTACAATAATTGTTTTCACATATTATCTTTCATTTGTTCTTCACAACATCTCGGCAAACTGTTTGCAAATGTTTTTATTATCCCTATTCTCATATGAAGAAACTGAGACTCAGTTAAACAATTACTTGCTCAAGTTTACACAGATTATAAGTAGCACAAACTAGAATTCATGTCTTCAAAGGGCACTATATCATCTGCCTGTTTGATCCAAAATGAACACTAGGGAAAGAACTTTAATGATCAGTTGGTTCAAAAATGCATTTAATTTCAGTTAATATAATATTAACAGAGAAATAAGAGGTTCACTTCAGTTCAGTCGCTCAGTTGTGTCCAACTCTTTGCGACCCCATGAATTGCAGCACGCTAGGCCTCCCTGTCCATCACCAGCTCCCGGAGTTCACTCAAACTCATGTCCATTGAGTTGGTGATGCCATCCAGCCATCTCATCCTCTGTCCGCCCCTTCTCCTCTTGCCCCCAATCCCTCCCAGCATCAGTCTTTTTCAATGAGTCAACTCTTCACACGAGGTGGCCTAAGTACTAGAGTTTCAGCTTTAGCATCATTCCTTTCAAATAACACCCAGAACTGATCTCCTTTAGAATGGACTGGTTGGATCTCCTTGCAGTCCAAGGGACTCTCAAGAGTGTTCTTCAACACCACAGTTCAAAAGCATTAATTCTTCGGTGCTCAGCTTTCTTCACAGTCCAACTTTCACACATCCATACATGACCACTGAAAAAACCATAGCCTNTGCTTTTGAACTGTGGTGTTGGAGAAGACTCTTGAGAGTCCCTTGGACTGCAAGGAGATCCAACCAGTCCATTCTGAAGGAGATCATCCCTGGGATTTCTTTGGAAGGAATGATGCTAAAGCTGAAACTCCAGTACTCTGGCCACCTCATGCGAAGAGTTGACTCATTGGAAAAGACTCTGATACTGGGAGGGATTGGGGGCAGGAGGAGAAGGGGATGACCGAGGATGAGATGGCTGGATGACAGCACGGACACGATGGACGTGAGTCTGAGTGAACTCCGGGAGATGGTGATGGACAGGGAGGCCTGGCGTGCTGCGATTCATGGGGTCGCAAAGAGTCAGACACGACTGAGCGACTGAACTGAACTGAACTGAATACTTGTTTTTGTTCACTTTCCAGCCTGGTCTTCTGCCTTTCTGTGATTCTATGAATCCCTGATTTTCATCCAGATAGCCAGGGTCAATTTCTGCTGCTGATGACCAAGAAGTCTATCATACCAACAGAGAAAGCAGGATAACTTGTGACATACATAGAGCTATTGCTATTACAGGGACAGTTAAGAAAATATCGCTGTTACTCAACAATATGAATGTATCCAATAAGATTGAATTGTACACACAAAAGGTTATGGCAGTAAGTTTTATACTATGTGTGTTTTGCCAAAATAAGAAAAATTGGAAAAGGAGGGCAGGAGTAAATCTTGGTTTCAAAGGTATAACCATATATATCAAAACACCAAAATGTACATTTTAAATATGTGCAGGTTAAGTCAATTATGCTTTGATTAATTCATTTATAAAACAAAAGATGTATCATTTCCTAATAATTTTATGCTTTAGAAAACCAAAGACTATGTTGTGAAATGGACGTTGACAAGGTCTGCATTGAGGAAATAAAACTTGTGTTGACCTTTGAGATCTGAACAAGAATTAAATGCATCCAGAAACAAAGAACATTCCAAAGTGGATGTTACCAGATGAGTGTGGAAGTACAGCTGTACATAGCAGGTGCTGGGAAGTGAAAGGAAAGGTTGGTGTTAATGAGTCATGAGGGTGAGTATGCTGAGTGGTTATGGAAAAATCAGCTCTGGGAAACAGAATATCAAAAAGAGGACTGGGTCAATGCTCTGTGGTGACCTAATTGGGAAGGAAATCCAAAAAAGAGGGGACATATGTATACATATAACTGATTTACTTTGTGTTATCAGAAACTAATACAACATTGTAAAGCAACTATATGCCAATAAAATTTTTTAAAAAAAGAGGATTGGGGACTTGAACTTCTATACAAGAACAAATAAAAGTGTGAATACGAATCAACATCCTAAATATGAAATTTTAAAACTAAAGAACTACAACTGCCATTATTTAAGCTTTTAATAGCTATTTAGCTTACACATTCCTTTGTATTGCTCTTCTATGTTAACTGTCCTTTTCTATGGCATACCATGTAAATTGCTTTGTTGGATCTTTCCCAATCTCCTTCTAATGTGCCTTTGTGTGCTAAAAAGTTAAAAAATGAACTTCTCAGACTCCTTTGCCATTAGTTTTCCAGATACTGTGTTCTCTTATCAGATGTATTCATGCAAGACTAGAATCTGAGTCTGAAGTAAATGGGGGAGAATTAATATGAGACCTCCATTTTGTCAGTGGAAATTGGATCAGAGGCAGCATGGAGCTGGGTGTTCCACTGCAGCTTCCCAATTAAATAAGGGCATGGCAATGTCAGCAATTCCCTTGGCAGCCCAGTTCAGGAATATGGCTCTTATAGGTGTTCCTGGAAGCTCAATCTAAAGTCTGTTTCTTGAGTCCTTCCCTAGATTCAGCAAGCCATTTTACACCCTGTAATAAATCTTGTTCTGATGAAACTAGCTCACTGGGTTCTGTTCTCAGTAACTAAAATAAATGTTTATTGTAACTGCATCAGTGTAGGAAAAAGATGTATCATGTTGTAAGTAGTATGTTAATGAAAAGCATGTTTAGGTACAAAAACAGTAACTTACCTCTTTCTTTCAAAATTGTGAAATATTAAAATTCACATTATTATCACACTCAGTGACTTTCTGTGCCCTTAATGAAAGTGATATCCTCTTTACCTAAATTTTATTCAGCACAGAGTATCAGAGTTAAAAGAGTAAGTATGACGTATGTATCGTTTGGTGTTATTTCTCCTGATTAATTAGAAAAAAGTATAAGGTGATTAATTCTGATCAGGAAATATTTGTTTGGCAGAAGTGAGTCTCAGTCTTATTCAAGATGTTCTTTAATATATGCTAAAATTCACTGTTGCAATGATAAATTTCACCAAGAAAATTCTATGATATTATTAATATGATTAGTTTTTTTGTTATGTAGCCTATTTGCAGAGTTGACTCAAGATAAAGTCTTTTTCTTCTATAACAAAAGTAAAACAGATAGCTAGATTACTCATAGTAGCAAATATACATCATTTGTTTGATGAAAAAGTGATATGTTTTTAATAAACAAAGCATTCGAGTGGTTGACAAGTTGAAATAATAACACTACTTGGTTGTTGTCATTGTTTTAAAAAAAAAAAGATTCTGAGTGTGAGTGTATGTGTTTCATCCAGTATATGAAAGCTATTGGCTTATTCTCTAATATATGGTAAATATTGGGTATGTGTGTATGGTGGTTTGCATCCTGTGACTAGGAAAGCATAAAAAACTGATGTTAGCATGCTTCTGCCCTTAGCAGCAGAGTATAATTATTTTTAAAAGAAATTATAAAACTGAACATTAGTGCACTGTGCACATTTCAGATTTACAAGCCTATATCAATGTACATATATTGCTTGTAGATGCAGTAAAACACCTTTCCCACCACCTGTCTCTGTTTTCACTTGTTTAAACAGTAGCTCAGCAAATTCTAGTAAGGTCATACTAATATTTTCATGTCAGTCATGAAGCATTTAACATATTTCTATTGATTTAAATATTAAGCACCTTACTTATCTTGAGATATTATGCTTTTATAATGTTTTCAGCAAATACACCAATGGATGTTGAGCAGATAAAACCTTAAAAATATGAACTTGTAAGCAGAAATAAGCCAAACCAAAAGTCAATTTGATAAAGTATTTACGAGGTCCCTGCTATGCACATTGCATTGACTTAGATCTGTGGCTGCATAAAGATTCATCTAACCAGCACAAAAGAGAATGATGGAAAAAGAGCAAACATATTGCTTCTAAATCTGAGCATACTCCAAGTCCATGGTTGAATTTTTCATACAATGAGCTCTGCATTTGGGCCTCAGAGCCATTTCCAAATACTCTCAGAAAAGGGGACAAAATGCAGTCATTCTGACCTGAGATACCTAACCTCCTGATCCTCTTCTTATAAAATCCTTTTTTATTCTGAAGGTGAGTCTGCTTCCTGGAATTTATGCTCAAATGCAATTTGGAGTTCTTAAAAACATAATCTCCTTAACTTAAACATTTTGCATTTGCATGAGACACCAGGGAATATGAAATGATGCACTAATTGAAACATGACTTAATAAGCAGTCCATGAAACCAGGAGAGCCCCTGAACTGTAATCCCAGCTTGGATACCACTTGCTGTGTTTCTTTGGTTTAATTAAATAATACACCAGAATTTTAGTTCTCGTATTTGTTGAAAGAAATAAACAGTGAAGGTGTCAATCACTGAAAAATGGAATAAATTAGAGAGTTATTTTTTGCCATTTTGTGAGGATGAACTAAATATTTAAGTCACAGTTTACAGCCTAAAAAACCTCTTCTACAGTGAAAAAGCCTACCAAAATCTATAGATTATGTCTTGGTTGTTTATTACTAATTTCTCAACCTTAGCTGTTGCATATTTATTTAATGGAGTAATATGCTAATTGATAAGTCAACCAATTACAATGGCATGAGCCCCTTAAAAAGAGGCAAATCTGCACGTTACTGATAGGGAAAAAAAACTCCAAATGTGTTGCTAGGTGCAAAATATCTAGGTACAATGCAGTGAAACGTATTCTATGAGTTGTGCTTTAAAAGAGATGAGAGAAACAGTAAGAGGGAAAGAGAAATTGATTCTGACCCAGCCACAGGTGGTAAGTTTCTGAGTGTTTAAGACATTTATTTTATCCTCATAAATATAGCAACTGGTTTAAATCAGATGGTAAATAAGTGCATATGTATACTGCGACTACCATCTCTAGGATGTCATTTAGACATTTCACAAGTAAAGTAAATATATTTATACCCAAAATTAACAAAGATTTTATAAACTCTTTTTTAGGGAATTCGGAAATTATAAGCCAGCAAATTACTGAACCAGAAAGAAAAAGATTAAGTAAACTGCATTATAACCACTTTCTGAAATATTGTGTAACTATTAAAAACTAGTTTTAAAGATCATGTAATAAGTAATCAATAAAATATATACGGTAGGAAGTCAAATGAAAAATTAAGTATCCGTTTAAATAATATGCATTAACCTATGACCGAACAATTCTACTTCAAGGTACACGGCCAACAAAAATGTGTACATATGTATTCACTAAAAAACAGGGGTAATAATTTCCACAGCAACATTATTTGTAATCACCAAAAACTATTCATTCTACTGCTGATGGACATGCAAACATTCTTTGGCACCATCACATTTATTTTCTTACTGTAATGATTTTCATAAGAAATATTCTATTGCCAACCTTTGAAGCACAAAATAAGAAACTAGAAATCATTTCGATTAGAACTCATACAGAAAAATAATAGATAGCCGTTGAAAAAAATCTTAAAAAGTATCATGATGCTTAAAAGATTGCCGTACAGCTGGACACAGCAGTTCATTGAGTGCCCATCTGACCAGCTAGAGTGGGCTGCAGCTCTGTTTTCTGCCAGTGGAGGCGGGAGCAGAAGGCAGGTGTGCCTTTTCACAGTAGTCTGTGCACAGCTCTCTGCTACACTCTGGGAAACGACACTTCGATGAAAGAACAGCCTTTCGCTTCAGACGTTAGAGTCACCAGGAGCCAGGAGCCATCAGCAATAGCAGGGAAAAGTGAGGTAGGAAAATCCTGGCTAGAGACGATGCTGGCAGGAGAGGGCGAAAAATGACTGCAGGGTCAGCAGGAGCCAGAGATGGCAGTAGGAGCCACAGGGAGAGATGCTGTGAGCTGTTCACTTGGTATAATGACTGCCCCAAGGTGAATGCATAAAAGTATCAAATCATGACATCTCATTATAGACTGGCTTTAGTGTCAGCCCTCAGTCAGCATGACTGACTGACACAAGCTAAAAATAAAACCAATAATAAAAATCTCCATTCCCTTGGTCTCTGACACCTCAGAGTAGTAACTGCTTATGGAAGGGACAGCTGCAGCCTTTGACAGCCTCAATTACTTCAAATAATAGTGTCACTTAACAACTAGTTTAAATAGTTTGAAGATTCCGGCAGTAACTACTTCAAAATAAAAACCCTGCCTCAGGTTTTTCTCATTTTCTCTTAATAATACAACTAGTAGAGAACAGACTAGCTAAAAGGCTAACCCTGAAAAGACCATCAGAGAACATTCGGAAGCTCTCAAATGTTCAGGCACATCCCCAAGCTCTTTGTCCCTCCCATCAGAGGGCCAGGGCTTTTCTGGCTTCTCTATGGAAAACAGTTTGTGGAAAGCAACTAATAATATCTGTTGTTCACAAACATCATCTGTTCCTCGTATATGAATGTCATAATTCCTCGACGGTTTCATACAAAGTTCTCCATGATCGCTCACTGTAACCAATAAACCCCAGCTCAGAAATCTGGATCTCTCCTAGGATAAAGGTTGCCCTACTTCATATTCAGAGAGTGAAATAAGAAAAAAAATTGCACATTTAAATTCAACTGGTGTTAAAAGGATTTGCTTGTCCGAGCATTAAACATATTATGAGATTTAAATCGCCATTACTCACAAAATAATCTCTTTGGAAAATTAACCCAAGGCTGAAAATTTAGGTTGGAAATCATTTAACAGGAGAGAATGCTATAAGATTCTATAGTCCTTCAAGGACAGGTTTTTAGCATTATATTCTAATAACCTGAAGCTTAAGTGTATTTTTCAGTGTCTGAATTTTCAGTCTTCCATTCAACAAACATAGCTCAGGACCTACAACTTACAAGAAAATGTGCTAGTATTAAAGCAGATAGAAAGATAAACTGGAAGCAATCAAAGACTCTATGTGTTTATAATCTAACAAGGAAACGGACATACATGATAATTCCAAGGAATATGTGAGTTTAGGATTGAATGACTTCTAAGGGCTTGGTATTGTAGCAGCAGGTGTCAAGTATACACACCATTACTCCGGATTTGTGGAGTTCACAGTATAATGAAAAGGGCAGATATACAAACAAACAAGTTATAAAACAACATGATATAAGGGCTAAAGCGGGGTACATAAAATCTGTGCTATAAAAGCATACAGGAGGACATGGTTAATTGAGCCAGCTGGGGAAATCAAAAAGAATTCATTACTTCTGGCCCTTGGCAGCTGAATTGGGTTTTGAAGGAGGGGTAGAATTTCACCACGAAGAGAATGGGATTAATGACAGAGGGGGTAATCCAAGCAAAATGGACAATAGACACAAATAAGACACAAATGTGAAAAACTAGGTTTATTGACTGTGATCCAGTTTTCACCTGTTGTCCTGACACAAATTTTTATTCAGTTCAGTTCAGTTGCTCAGTTGTACCTGACTCTTTGTGACCCCATGGACCACAGCACACCAGGCTTCCCTGTCCATCACTAACTCCTGGAGTTTACCCAAACCCATGTCCATCGAGTCAGTGATGCCATCCAACCATCTCATCCTCTGTCATCCCCTTCTCCTCCTGCCCTCAATCTTTCCCAGCATCGGGGTCTTTTCAAATGAGTCATCTGTTCACATCAGGTGGCCAAAGTATTGGAGTTTTAGCTTCAGTATCAGTCCTTCCAATGAACACTCAGGACTGATCTCCTTTAGGATGGACTGGTTGGATCTCCTTGCTGTGCAAGGGACTCTCAAGAGTCTTCTCCAACACCACAGTTCAAAAGCATCAATTCTTCAGCGCTCAGGTTTCTTTATAGACCAACTCTCACATCCATATATGACTACTGGAAAAACCATAGCCTTGACTACAAGGGCCTTTGTTGGCAAAGTAACATCTCTGCTTTTTAATATGCTCTCTAGGTTGGTCATAACTTTCCCTTCAAGGAAGAACAGTCTTTTAATTTCATGGCTGCAGTCACCATCTGCAGTGAATTTGGAGGAACCAAGATACTAATTAATGGAAAAGAAAACCTAGGTTCTGTGAAATCAATAAGACTTTAAAGACTAATCAACAAAAGAAGACAGCCTTTATTCTCATTTCCCACTGATGTGCTATGTGACAGTCTTGTCCAATTCTTTGTGATCCTATGGACTGTAGCCCACCAGGTTCCTCTACCCATGGGATTCTCCAGGCAAGAATACTGGAGTGGGTTGCCTCCAGGGGACCTTCCTGACCCAGGATTCAAACCCAATTCTCTTAGGTCCCCAGGATTGGCAGGCGGGTCCTCTACCACTAGCACCACCTGAGAAACCTCAAAAATTACCACTTAGGTTTCTTTTGAGCTGTTGGAGGTATTCCTTCAAACTAGAAATTCTATTCTTGTTTAGCTGTGAAGTCATGTCCAACTCTTTGTGACCCTATGGACTGTAGCCTGCCAGGCTCCTCTGTCCATGGGATTTTCAAACAAGATACTGAAGTGAAGATCCATCTCTAGGGGATCTTCCCAACACAGGGATGGAACCCCTGTCACTTACATCTCCTGCATTAGCAGGCAGGTTCTTTACCACTAGCACCACCTGGGAAACTTATTTCCCACTGAAACTGTTTCTAAACCTTTAAGCCCCCAACCATAAATACTAGACCCCAGGTGAGTGTCTAGGAACATGTCCACTAGGAACATGTCCTCTGCCTGATTCTAGCTCCAAGATTTTCTCCATCTCTCTTTTGTATGTTTAATATCTCCCCTTGTCTACATTAACCTATGGATATATCATTTTCTCCATCTCAAAAAAAAACTATCCCCCTTATGTGTGTTCCCATGTCTCTCATGCCTGTCCTCTCTATGCATCTTGTAGGACTGCATTATACTCACCACCCCCAGCCTTCCACTGTCCCTGCTACTAAGCAAATAAAACCAACATCCACAGTAATCACCAACATGGACTGAACACTTACTAGGTTTCAGGCATGATGCTTTATATACTCTGTCATCACTCTTCTCATCAAAAACTCATAGTAGAGGTACTATTATTATTCCTTTTCTACTTAAGAGAAGATATCTACTGAATGAAGCCTGAGGAAATGAGGCTTAGAGAAGGACTCAAAAGGAGCTACTTTCTGGGGAACATCACCTGTACACTGATGAGTCCTAATATAAACAATTCCAGAACTGGCTGCTCCTTCCTGAGTTCCAGAGCCATCTTCTGAACCTCCTGCATGACATTTCCATTTGAATAATCTGCTGAAAACCCAAACTCTAGATGCACAAAATTGAACCTATAATCTCTCCCTTGAATATATCTGCTAGTAATCTATACTAGGTTCCTAAGACTAACTCTTGATTCTTCCTTCTTCATCTTCTGTCCTTCTTCAACCACCACCATTAATTCTTCACCATGTCCCATGAAACGCACTTCCAAAATCTTCCATTCATGCCTTCCTTCCCCTTCACTGCCCAAATCCAGCTCTACGTGGTTTCTTAAGTATAACATCACATTTGCTACACACTTCAAATTCTGAACTTCATCCCTCCTCAACACATAATCACAGCCATCTTCCCTACACAGAAGGCTATGTCTGTAGACTTCATACACAGCTCTGATCATCCCCATACTTCAAACCTTCATGGACTCAAATTTTAGCTCAAATGTTATTTCCTTTTTGAAAACTTCTGACTGTGCGCCCCACTCAAAGGAGAATTTGTCATCTCTACCTTTAGAGATTTTCTTTCTTTTTGTTCACATGCCAGGATAGTGTTTCTCACATTTTAAGATGTGGTTGTATATGTTATGTCTCAGGCTTCCCAGGTGGTTCAGTGGTGAAGAATCCACCTTCAATGCAGGAAACGTGAGTTCAGTCCCTGGGTGAGTCAGGAAGATCCCCAGGAGAAGGAATGGCAATCCACTCCAGTATTCTTGCCTGAGAAATCCCATGGACAGAGAAGCCTGGAGGGCTACAGTCCATGGGGTCACAAAGAGTCAAACACGACTTAGCAACCAAAGAACAACAGTGTTATATTTCTCTCCTTTCAGCCCAGATTGCCTTTGTGGTAGGATCTGGACTTACTCACCTCTGCATAACCAGCATCAAGATAGTGCTGTACACCCATGTTAAATAAATATTTATCTAATTAATCAACTTAGAAATGAGGGATGATAACCATACAGTATCATGTCCATGTGCTGAAACAAGCTCTAACCACATCCTTTTCCAAATATGAGGACATTAATGAGAATTTTACTATAAAAATCTCACTAGAAGGAAAACAGTAGTGAGAAACAGTGTCTAGTACTCCTAGTCTGAAGCAGAAGATTTCAAATTTCATAGAAACTTTGCACAAAACATTTTTTTCAGATCAGGTTTGCAGTCTGTAAAGATGCAGAGATCAGATAACTGGCAGATTAACTTCTCGATGCACTGCCATTTTGAAGACTTATCTGAACATTTCTAAGGTTTCTTCTTCCCGTCTTCCTCTGCTTTATCCTTTACACCCCATCACTGAGGATGTTAATAGCCTTTAAAGAAATCAATATCCTGCCATGGGGCTTTTCACAAGGAGCGCAGCGCAGATCTAGCAGGTGAGTCATTACAGCACTGGCTATGGAAACAGCTGCAAACCTTTTTCAGGGACATCAGCTGGTTTGCAAAAGGGCAGAATGTGGCCTTAAGATGAAACTGAATGCAAAGTCAAAATTAATTTAACTTATATTTTATTTATGATTCAATGAATTAATAATCAAGGATATTTGCATGGGCAAGTTTTTTAAGCGGTATCCTTTGACTGAATTAGTATTTCCCTCCACAAGATACTTAAAATACTAGCATAATAGAGCATATTGGAGTAAAATCCAAAACTCAATTTGTGAAAATTCTTTATCTTAGGCAGGTATTACGAATCCAAATTTGTGAGTAGGTAGCAAGTGATGCCACATTACCTTATATGGGATAAAGCCCATCCATAACAAACTGTTTTAATGAAATTTTCCTTTATTAAAATTGTATTACAAGTATGGGACATATTTACCTAAGTGTCTGATCTAAATCAATACCCTTAAGTATTATTTTTCTAACTATGTCCAAGAAGCCTTTTCAAGTAAGAACCTACTTAGGTTCAAGACTGATAAAGAAAGTAGGAATAAACACTATTTTGGTACCAAGAAACTGAGAGGCATAAACCCAAGTGGTTCCACATTTCTGAAATGAGATAACTATTACTACTAATGAAGTTAAAGTCTCCTGGAGCTACCCCTAACCTTTCATTCCTATGTGACATGTATACATCCAGATCTTTCCTTGCAATTATTTTCATGTATTTCATATGAAGAAACAAATAACTGTGTCTGATGCCTTTATACCATGCCAATCTCATTATTCTGCAACTTTTCATCTGTCTGTGGTTAAAAATAGACAGCCTAGGGTCAAACCACAACTCAGCCAATTTATCACCTGCGTGACCCCAAACAAGCTACTTAATCTCCTTTCTGCTTCAGTGTTCCTATTTGAAAGGTGGGAATAATAATTATTACCTCCCTCCTAGGATTTTGTAAGGTTTAAATGTAAATCCTTTAGAGCAATGCTTGATACACAGCATAAATTCTATATGTGTTAGCTTATTGGTATTATCAGATGCTAGTATCTCCCTTATACTTCTTAATTTTTGAACATTATTCCAAATTCTGGACATTGCCAGGAGAAATATCAATAACCTCAGATATGCAGATGACACCACCCTTATGGCAGAAAATGAAGAGGAACTAAAAAGCCTCTTGATGAAAGTGAAAGAGGAGAGTGCAAAAGTTGGCTTAAAGCTCAACATTCAGAAAATGAAGATCATGGCATCTGGTTTCCCATCACTTCATGGGAAATAGACGGGGAAACAGTGTCAGACTTTCATTTAGGGGGGCTCCAAAATCACTGCAGATGGTGACTACAACCCCGAAATTAAAAGACGCTTACTCCTTGGAAGAAAAGTTATGACCAAACTAGAGAGTATATTGAAAAGCAGAGACATTGCTTTGCCAACAAAGGTCCATCTAGTCAAAGCTATGGTTTTTCCAGTGGTCATGTATGGATGTGAGAGTTGGACTGTGAAGAAAGCTGAGAGCTGAAGAATTGATGCTTTTGAACTGTGGTGTTGGAGAAGACTCTTGAGAGTCCCTTGGACTACAAGGAGATCCAACCAGTCCATTCTAAAGGAGATCAACCCTGGGATTTCTTTGGAAGGAATGATGCTAAAGCTGAAAACTCCAATATTTTGGCCACCTCATGCAAAGAGTTGACTCATTGGAAAAGACTCTGATGCTGGGAGGCATTGGGGGCAGGAGAAGAAGAGAATGACAGAGGATAAGACGGCTGGATGGCATCATCGACTCGATAGACATGAGTTTGGATGAACTCCAGGAGATGGTGATGGACATGGTGGCCTGATGTGCTGCAATTCATGAGGTCACAAAGAGTCAGACACTACTGAGAGACTGAACTGAACTGAAGATACTAAAGGAAATCATGGTTTATGATACATTGGTATTTGTTTTCATATAAAAATATTTTTATGAAATATTCATGTAGAACCAAAGCTTATGCTATTTAAGGAAACACAAAGATATGTATACATTGCAATAATTTTAGTAAAGATAATATAAGAAAAATTATAGTGCCATATTTTAAACAAGTCTAAACATCTTGGTAATATGTGCTATTATACTCTACATATTGCCTGAGAATTGTTTAATGCCCACATTATATACTGTTTGTAAAGTATGTGTTTAATCTGCACACAGAACTACAGTTTAATTTGTATTTTAAAATCAAAATCAATTATGTAAAAATTTTCTCTGGTAAAATCTATTATTTACCAGAAACCATAACTATGTAATTCAATTAAAATATTGCTCATCTAGTGAATTTTAATGTGTATGTGCTGCATATACATTACTTTGTGGAGTAAAGGAAGTTATCATTTAACCAGGGTTTAAGAAAGCATGTAAATATATTGATTCCCACATAAAATGTTTGAAAGAAAAGACATATGGATATCTCATTAAGAAGCAATGGCTATGGTGTCTGTGACTCTTTGAAAGCTGAAGTATTTTGACATACATTTTTCTGAAAGATAATAAAAATTTTTGAATGGAGTCAAGAAAATAATATTCAGTGTTATGAAGTTACCAGTCTTGTTGGGATACCAATAATGTGAATCAATTGCCTGAAATTTACAAACCTCAAAGTATCAGCATCAATTTTCAGGAGCAAGCCATTTTAGCACAAAACACATGTAAATGTGATCAAGTAATTCATCTTTAGGATTTCCAGGGGTTTTTTTAATATTTGAAAAGAAGTAAACTTTTCATATGATTCGGTTCAGTTCAGTCGCTCAGTCGTGTCCGATTCTTTGCAACCCCATTGACTGCAGCACACCAGACTTCCCTGTCCACCACCCACTCCCAGAGCTTACCCAAACTCATGTCCATTGAGTCGGTGATACCATCCAACAATCTCACCCTCTGTTGTCCCCTTCTCCTCCCAACTTCAATCTTTCCCAGCATCAGGGTCTTTTCAAATGAGTCAGCTTTTTGCATTAGGTGGCCAAAGTATTGGAGTTTCAGCTTCAACATCAGTCCTTCCAATGAACACTCAGGACTGATCTCCTTTAGGATGGACTGGTTGGATCTCCTTGCTACACAAGGGACTCTCAAGAGTCTTCTCCAATACCACAGTTCAAAATCATCAATTCTTCCACACTCAGCTTTCTTTATAGTCCAATTCTCACATCCATACATGACTACTGGAAAAACCATAGCTTTAACTATTCATATGATTAGCTACTATTAATTACAGATTATTTTTATTTACCATCTCAAAATATTTTAGAAAATGGATGAAAGCTATTCAGAACCTCCTTTTTTTTTTTTAATCTAATTCCATTTTTCATGCTATCAGTGTTCTCCTTATAAAATGCTATAATGAAATAAGTTCATATTAGAACATTAGGTGGCTTTATAAATAGCTAATTTCTCAGTTGTTACTTTGGAGGACAAGCCAGGTACCAAATTAAATTTTTTATTATGCTTATTTTCTTATAAGACCCAAACTTACATTTCGGTGACTTTCATTCAAACTCACTACTGCTGAATCACAAAATGTTATCTTTGTCCTTAAGACCATGACAGAGAACTTTATCTGCATTCAGATTGCCTACTGGTTTGTGGTATTTCAATAATAAAACAGCAGGATTGAAGGCTCATGATGAGAAATCTGACTAATTACCTGTTAGATGATAGATGGTTGTAACTCGGCAGTGCCAGTCACTGAAAACAAAACACTTCAAGATATCAATCAGCTTCCTGACAAATCCAATTTCCCTCACATTCAGTGGACAATAAATGGGAATTTTACCTCTACATCTACATAGCAGTCTTAACTTTAAAATATGCATAAAGATATTTTAATAAAGTACAGATTTTTTAAGTAAATTAGTATTTATTTATCTGACATATTCATATTTCAATCTCATAGCTTTTAAATAGATAGATGGTGGAAATAATTAACATTGTAAATCTGTATTGTATTCCATTGAGAAGGGCAAAATGTACTTAATAGTAGTTTTCCTATTTTTTTTCTGCATTTACATTTAACTCAAATTATTCATAACAACTCTAATGACTGCATTCACTCCCTTCATTTTTTTTTAATTTTGTGGTAAATGAGTTGGATGTACATTCTACCTGAGATTCAAAAAGCAGAATGTCCCAATCAACACTGCCACATACCAGCATGTGGGCAGAGTTAAAGCAAAGAGGGACTGAAGCATGGAAATTGAATGTAGGCCCAGAGAAACACCCCTTTCCTCCTTACGAGGAGTGCCTGCATAGTCAACATCTGGAATTGAAGCTTAATTCTAATAAGTTATAACCATCAACATCTTATTCCATGATTAAAAATAAGAAAATTAAAGGTGGCAGGAGAATGGAGAAAAGAAGAGAGAGTGCTTCTGACGTACTGAAGAAAAATGAACTTGTAGGCAAAGTTGGAAAAGTTTGATAGTGAACAGTTTGAAATCAAGCATTTTCAAAGGTTTTAGTGGGAAGATATGTTGATGCAACTTCATTGAAGGACAATTTGGCAATTACTATTAAAACTTAAATGTTAGACATAGCTATCTACTTCAGGGATGTCTCCAATAATTATCCCCATAAATCTCTATGAATACTCACTGCAGTATTTGGCTATTATCCTTAATAACCAAAAAGAATTTTTTAACTGGAAATAAGTTCCTTCCATAGGGGATAGGTAATTGAACCAATAATCAATGTATGTACAAAACAATAGAACACTAGATAGCCAAACATGGTCTCTAGAAAGATGAAGCTGATCTATAGGTGCTGTTTTCAAACAATATTCAAGACACATTTCAAGTGAAAATAAGCCAGGTACATCTGAGCTTTCTAACAGAATCTAAAATTAAAGGGCTAAATACAAATATGTGCTTGATTATAAACAGAAATTTTATGGAGGGACACATTAGAAAATGCCAGCTGTGACTGCCTTCAGGAAAGGAGTTTGGAGACTTTGAGACAGAGAGACTGCTTACTTTCCATCACATGCCCTTAAATTTGTTTGAAATTGTATCATGCTGTTTTATCCTCTTTTTCAATAATAAATATACAAATGAGAAAATAAACAAGAAAGGAAGAAAAGAAGGGAGAGAAGGAGTATATACACATGGGTGGGTCATTTTGACTCCAAAGCCCATCCCTCTCCAGCTGCTGTTCCACAGTCAAAGACTTGGAGAAACAAGATTAAATTTTTCAAAGCAGTCTGAGTCCTGCACTTTCCTAACAGAATTGTGAGAACAAAAACAAGACATTAGCCCGCGTTGGTACTAATGAGCTGAACTTGAACATGACCATCCCCTGAGGCTGACTGCTTGGCTGTGACCTAGTCTGTGACTAAGAATTGTGATTGAGTATTTGAGGACTGCAGTATCTGATTCAAGCCACCTGGGAGAATGAAAGGTCATTCTGGCAGCGTAGCTCGTCAAGCTTACACTTTATCCACCCAGCTAGGCAAAGAACAGAATATGTAAGGACTAGAGAATTGATAAAAGTTTGAAAATTGGAAAACTCCTCCCCAACTCATCCTACAGAAGAATATTATGAAGATATTGAAGAAGGATACATTTTTCCAGGGCAATAAAACACAAGTTGGTTTATACACATGCACACATTCATGATGCCTCCTGCACTCTTTGCAGGATAAGACTTAGATACCTGCAACAGTCAGAAAAAAATCTAGAAACGACCAAATATACTGTCAGATCTAACTTTATAGAAGAAGAGGTAAGTCTTCAAACAATACATGATTAAGGAGCATTTATCTTCACAGCTCAGCCGGTAAAGAATCCTCGTGCAAGGCAGGAGACCCAGGTTCAATTCCTGGATCTGAAGATCCCCTGGAGAAGGAAATGGCAGCCCACTTCAGTATCCTTGCTTGAAAAATCCCGTGGACGGAGGAGCCTGATGGGCTACAGACAACTGGGTCACAAGAATCAGATATGACTTAGCGACTAAACCACCACATATTTGACTGAAAATCTCTACCACTGAAGATATTAGCACATTAAATACAAACTCAGGAGTCTAAAGTATAAAAGCTTTTGTCCCAATGTGATGAAAACCAGAGGGAGAGGTGTGACTTGTAGTGAAAACTCACCTTGGAATGAAGAGGTGCAGGAAGCAGAGATGGACTCCAAGAGAAGAAAAAGCAAAACCTTTGCTTGTTTCCAAATCTTACCCAGGGCCAGTCTTGGCCAGAAAATTTGTAGGTACAGTAAGACAGTGGATACTTGTATCATTAACTAGAAAATGAATAGCATTATTATCTTTTAACAATTTTTTTCAATTAAATATATGTATATATAATCAAAATATAAAGATTAACTATGAAGACCAAAAAGCATTGCAAAATTACATTAAATGAGAAAATAAAAATAACTATATCTCACATTGGGGCTTCCCCAGTGGCACTAGCGGTAAGGAACCCACTCGCCAATACAGGTAGAGGTAAGAGAGGAGGTTTCAGTCCCTGGATCGGGAAAATTCCCTGGAGAAGGGTATGGCAACCCACTGCAATATTCTTGTCCAGAGGATCCCATGAACAGAGGAACCTGGGGGGCTATAGTACATAGGGTCACAAAGAGTCAGACACAACTGAAGCAACTTAGCATGCATGCATGTGCCACACGAGGGTGTAGAGCATCTCCATTTCTCACCATTCTATTTCTGCTGAAAAACTAAAATGGTATGTTTTGTAAGTTATACAAAATAAAACCTATATTTACCATACCAACCAACAATTCTACTCTTTAATTATTTATTTAAAGAAAATAAAATCATATATCTGACAAAGATGTGTACCTTAATGTTCACAGCAGCTTTATTCATATTCCCAAACTGGAAACAACCCAATTGTCCATCAACAAGTCTATGTAGAAATAAGTTGTATATTCATACAATTGCATACTGAACAGTACTCAAAAGGAATTACTGATACAAGCAACATTATGCTGAGTAAATGAAGCCATATATAAAAGAATATATATCATATGTTTGCAATAGTATGAAACTCTAGAAAAAGCAAAGCTAATCTCCAGTGACACAAAGTATGTCAGGGTTTGCCTGGATCCAGAACCATAAGGAGATTGATTGAGATGGAGTGATGAAATGTTTTTTATATGCTGATTGTAGATATGGCTACCTAGGTATATAAATTTGTCAAAACTTTTTGAAACTTTTCCAAAAAGTACACCAAAAATAGGTACATTTTATTATATGTGACCTATACCCTAATAAAGTTGATTTTTTTTCTTTTTTTTTAATTAATTTTTTTTTTTTAATTTTACTTTACAATGCTCTATTGGCTTTGCCATACATCGACATGAATCCACCACAGGTGTACACAAGCTCCCAATCCTGAATCCCCCTCCCACCTCCCACCCCACAACGTCTCTCTGGATCATCCCCGTACACCAGCCCCAAGCATCCTGCATCCTGCATCGAACATAGACTGGCGCCTCATTTCTTACATAATAGTATATATGCTTCAATGCCATTCTCCCAAATCATCCCACCCTCTCCTACTCCCTCAGAGGCCAAAAGTCCGTTCTCTATGTCTGTGTCTCTTTTGTTGTCTCACATACAGGGTCATCATTACTATCTTTCTAAATTCCATATATATGTGTCAGTATACTGTATTGGTGTTTTTCTTTCTGGCTTACTTCACTCTGTATAATAGGCTCCAGTTTCATCCATCTCATTAGAACTGATTCAAATGTATTCTTTTTAATGGCAGAATAATACTCCATTGTGTATATATACCACAGCTTGCTTATCCATTCATCTGTTGATGGACATCTAGGTTGTTTCCATGTCCTGGCTATTATAAACAGTGCTGCAATGAACATTGGGGTACATGTGTCTCTTTCAATTCTGGTTTCCTTGGTGTGTATGCCCAGCAGTGGGATTGCTGGGTCATAAGGCAGTTCTATTTGCAATTTTTTAAGGAATCTCCACACTGTTTTCCATAGTGGCTGTACTAGTTTACATTCCCACCAACAGTGTAAGAGGGTTCCCNCACAGGGTTGCAAAGAGTCAGACACAGCTGAGCACACATCAGTAACCAGTCTTTCTGGCTTCCCCAGTGGCTCAGATGGTAACGAATCTGCCTGCAATGTGAGAGATGTGGGTTTCATCCTTCGGTCAGGAAGATCTCCTAGAGAAGGAAATGGCTACACTCTAGTATTCTTTTCTGGAGAATCCATGGACAAGGGTTTCTGGCAAGCTACTGGCCATGGTGTTACAAAGAGCTGGACATGACTGAGAACTAACATGACCTATAGTAAAGGTCATCATTCTTGATGCCTAGAATAAAACTATATGTGGCCCATAAGCCATAAAAGTCTATTGCCCCAGCCTCCTGAATCCCTGTGTACCTTAAACCTTGAATATCTTTTTTTTAAATTAAATTTATTTATTTTTTTAATTTTACTTTACAATACTCTATTGGCTCTGTCTCTTATACACATCTCCGCCGTATCACTGTGTTGAGAAAGATACTTCACAAATCACATTTTAAAAAGTCAACAATTATTTAAATATTATCATGATGATATTAAAAAAAAACAAAGCAAAAGTTGAATTTTTAAATAAAAAATTTGAGAGTTCAAAACTGAGATTTTCATATCACTGGACTAATGACTTACTTATTCTGGCCAAGTTAAATAATGAGGTTTTTTTTTTTTTTTCCATATGTTCCCTTTCAAAGAACAAAATGCTTAAACCAAACCATGGAAAACTCATCTACTATTTCTGTAGTCACTGTTTGCTTTAGGTTATATGTATATGACTCTCAAATAATTAGATTCGGTGCACCTAGTCCAGATTAACACAGTTTGGCTTCAGAGAGAATATTCTAGGCATATTATTAGTGATGCTTTTGAACTGTGCTGTTGGAAGAGACTATTGAGAGTCCCTTGGACTGCAAGGAGATCCAACTAGTCCATCCTAAAGGAAATCAGTCCTGAATATTCATTGGAAGGACTGATGCTGAAGCTGAAACTCCAATACTTTGGTGCCCTGATGCAAAGAATCAACTCACTTGAAAAGACCCTGAGGCTGGGAAAGATTGAAGGCGGGAGGAGAAGGGGACGACAGAGGATGAGATGGTTGGATGGGATCATCGACTCAATGGACATGAGTTTGGGTGGACTCTGGAAGTTGGTAATGGACAGCGAGGCCTGGCGTGCTGCAGTCCATGGGGTTGCAAAAAGTCAGACACAATTGAGCGACTGAACTGAACTGATTGATTCACTTTTCACTACTATTTATGCTCCCTGGTTGCATAGCATGCCAAAAAGAAAAGTATTGTTTTGGGCACTAGAAAGAACTGGGTTTGAACTCTTACACAGTTCAGGAATAGCTTAATCTGTGACTCAGTTTCCACATCTATAAGATGAGGACAATAAACACTTCTCCTGGTTGAGAGTATTAATTCTTGTTGAGAATGTTAAAAGTGGTGAAGTACACGCTGGGAGCCTGTGGGCAAAGGAGTGCTCAGAGACGCATTAATCGGCTCTTGTCACGGCGGGGAGGCTCACCTCGTGGCTTGGCGGTAAGGAGTCCTCCTGCCCATGCAGGAGACGTGAGCTCTATCCCTGGGTTAGGAAGATCCCCTGGAGGAGGAAATGGCAACCCATTCCAGGGTTCTTGTTTGGGAAATCCCATGGACAGAGGAGCCTGGTGGGCTACGGTCCAAGGGGTCCCCAAAGAGCTGGACATGACTTAGTAACAAAACTAGCAACAACAAACCTGCCATTTTAGAACATCTTTTCACTCTCTGAACAATATGTATGCTAGCAAAACACAGATTAAAGCGTTTTCCTTCATCATGGCAATCTTTTAACCTGCTGAGGACTTAGTTCAGATTCTACCTTTCACCTAACAAAACTGAGGCTTGCCTGAGCAAATAGAGTGGAATACTCCATCTCTTTATGTCTCAAGGACTCATCTCACTTGCTTTATAGTTCTTCATTTCCTTTCTTCTACAAACAGGGCACACATTAATGTTCTGTGGAAAACACTGTGTTATTTCCTCAGGTATGATAACCTGTGGCCACAGAAACTGTATCACCCTGAAAAGTTACTTTTATTGAATTGGCAGGTAGAGAACTACAGTAATTTGCCAGCAACCTTTTTACAGTTTGACAGACAGTGAGGTACTTAGGTTATCTAACAGGAGAAAGAAACACTGTTTGATCTTTTGAAATTAATTAGTCACTGAAAGCCTTGTTTAGCCATTACTCTTTTAATAGTGTTGACATTTTTATTATCAACAGCAAAACACATTTTGAAATAAAGTTTCTTCTCAGGAGCTAATAAACTCTAATCGATGGTGCCTCATTGTTTTAATAAAGTATGAGTCAGAATCCTATTCTTTTTTCGATATACATTTTTGGAAAGAATAATTAATGTAGAATTTTTGTGTAGACATGATTTCCACCATGATACTGCCAACTTACATGTTTATAATGTTTCCTCTGCAAAATACAAAAGTTTTATTTATATTTCTCTAATTCTTCTTAAAAAAACAGCCTGAATGTAATTGCTATGTCACTGAGACGTGCACTGACTCTGGGGGTTTGCTGCCCAAAGGAGACACGCACACTTACATTCTCCCAGAGGCCATGCCATCCTACCACTTCTCAATGTGCTAGTCAGTGATCTAGATAACAGATCCACAACACTCAAGCCAGTCCTGGGTGTTTAAATCCAAGAGTCACAATGAAGAAATAAAAAACCATTTTGCATACCCAGGCAACTGAGCCAGTTCAGCAGCTTATAAGGAAATCCAGAAATATTTGACAGAACATGGAGCAATAAAGACATGTGGAACTTGTTTGGCTGTTGCAAGCAAGCCAAGCCCACAGAATACTGCTAGCACAGTCATATTTCTCAGCCTGGAAGATAAAGTATTATGATATCTTTCCCCTCGTATTTAGATTTATGGAAATTTAACATTTTCTTCCTTAAGTATTTAAACAAAATATTTGGACCTTAAGAGAGAAAGAAGGGAAGAAAGAAAAGGAAAAAAAAAATTAATTTAAATCCAGATCAGCTTAGATTTTCATAGGTGATCCATTTTGATAAATTGTGAATACCCTTGTTTTTTTATACACATTTTCTCTCCTATTTTATACACACTCATATACATATTATACTAATATAAACATACAGAGAGTATATATATCACGTGTGTATATATACCTATTATATACTTAAAACATACATTGTATATATAAACATGTATTCTGTGCTTACATGAGTGTATAAACCAGAGGCATATAAAAGGAAGGCTGTATGCTGCTCCCCTGTTGTGGTGAGAGGGCTTCTTGTCGCCGTGGCTTGTCCTGTTTCAGAACATGGGCTCTCGGGTGCTCAGCCTTCAGCAGTCACAGTGCAAGGGGTCAGTAGATGTGGCGCCCAGGCTGTGGAGCACAGGTTCAGTAGTTTTGGCGCATGGGCTTAGTAGCTCTGCAGCATGTGGGATCTTCCTAGATAAGGGATCAAACCCGTGTCTCCTGCATTGACAGGTGGAATCTTTACAACTGAGCCACCAGGGAACCCACCGTAACTACATAACTTAGCTTTTCTTTCCTAGCTGTAGAATTCTCTGAGTTGTTTTGGAAATGGTGCTTTGGGAGATCTGTCTCTAGCTCTGTATATATCTCTATGTGTTCGTATCTCTATATATGAATCTTTATGTAAAAGAGTAAAGTGTCTTATAAAATGATTCCTGATTTGATTTTTTTTTTTTTTCAAAAATTCTAGTCCAGGTAAGTAAAGCTCAGTCCATCTTTCATCTTTCTTAATAGACTTGGGATGAACTAAGGTTTAAATAAGGTGGTGGACAATGACTTCCTTGTGAACATGGAAGAGACGGAGTTTCGGGGGCACTTCTAACAGATGCGTGTTGAGAACCGCCTTGAGAACCTGGCCCTTGCAGGCTTCCGGGGCCCACTTAGGATGAAGTTCCACCACACCTCCCACTTTAGTTGCACACCTCCCACATGCAACTACACAAACCATGCACCTCAGGACACTTAGTGAGGCTCTGCTGACTCCAGTCACATAATGCACTCCAACCTCTGTGCCCCTTACAGTATGGGTGTCTAATCTTTACACTACTTAAATTCCTTCTTCCTTCATTGGTGGGGGAGAGAGAGGTCTCACTCAGTTCCAGGTAAACATTCCTTCATTAATCTAGCTTGCTGTCATCCTTTCATTTTCTGAATTTCAATAGTGTTTACTCAGCAAGTCATCCTGCTAGCTCTTATGAGAGTCTTCCCATGTTGTTTGATATCTGAATCACCTTAATCTGCTGAAAAACTGCTTCCTAGTAAAGTAGGATTCTAATATCCTGGAATCAGAAATGGCAAACCACTTCAATATTCTTTCCTTTTAAATCCCGTGGATAAAGGTGCTTGCTGGGCTACAGTCCACTGGTCACAGAGTGGGACACACCTGAGTGACTGGGCATGCAGTCAGACCTCGAACATTCCTTTGCTGATGAAATGAACCCTTCTTGGTCAAGTTGAAAGAGTCAGTCTCTCCTGACTCCCCCAGGCTGTCGCAGTTGCTATCATCTGTCTTTATACAGCACTAAGCCAGTCAGTCATTCAACACAATTTTTTTAATTGGACAGCTTCTATGTGCCAGACATAGTTGAAATATCAGGAATAGAGAAGTAATCACGATAGACCTACCAAGATCAGTGCCTGTCATGTAGCAGAGATTTCAAATTAACATGTTTTTCTTCTCTTTGTATTGTAAAAATTAGCATGGTATCTTTCATGTGACAGAAAGCTTCTCCATGATATAATTACAGACATATAGATACTGACACATGTATTAAAGTATAAAGTCCAATATAATTGAATTAACTAATTTTTTCCCTCCTTGTAAGTTTAACATTTATCACCCTTATGTGTACATGCTGTCTCAATCCTTGGAAAGGCACCACAGTGTTTTGGATTAGAAAGATTATGTGGGATTCCCAGGTGGCTCAGTGGTAAAGAATCTGCCTGCCAGGCAAGGTGATGCAGGAGACTCGGATTCAATCCCTGGGTCAGGAGGATCCCCTGGAGGAGGAAATGGCAACCAACTCCACNAAAACCAGCTTGAACATCTGGAAGTTCACGGTTCACATATTGCTGAAGCCTGGCTTGGAGAATTTTGAGCATTACTTTACTAGCATGTGAGATGAGAGCAATTGTGTGGTAGTTTGAGCATTCTTTGGCATTGCTTTTCTTTGGGACTGGAATGAAAAGTATTTTCATTCCAAAAGGTAGGTGGTGTTACCTCTATTTTGAGGGGAAGAAGCTGCAGGCTGGGAAGAGACCCCTGCCCTGTACAACCTCTAGGCCTGGGCGGAAGTACCAAGTCCCTCCAGCCGTGGCCTGGTCTCCATGGCCACATGAGTGCAGCTCATAAAAAAGCCCAACCATTCTTCCTCAGGGAGAATTTCATTCAGTTCAGCAGTTGAGACCAAGCAGAAGCCTATCTTTGTAGGTGGCTCTCTCCTTGCCCTCCAAGAGGGGACTGGAAACAATCTGAGCTCTGCTCAAACCAGAGATATAATGTGTCACGGATTTATGGCATTACACTTCATTGACAGATAATAACCAACTTTTAATATCTTCCCAGGTGGCTCAGATGGTAAAGCCTACAATGTGAGAGACCTAGGTTCAATCCCTAGGTCAGGAAGATCCTCTGGAGAAGGAAATGGCAACCCACTCCAGTATTCTTGCCTGGAGAATCTCATGGATGGAGGAGCGTGGTAGGCTACAGTCCATGGGGTCGCAGAGTCGGACAGGACTGAGCGACTTTACTTTCACTTTAATAACACTTTATCATTGGAAGGGTCTCTCCCTACTTTATTATGTCATAATCACAATTCACACCATGAAGCGAGTGATTGTCTTTATTTTACGTGGATGTAAACTGAAGCCCAGAGAGGGTCAGCAGTTTTGCCCAAGGTCACACACCTATTAGGCAGTTGGTTCCTTATTTCGTGCCCCCCATACCTGCAGTAATATAGATATTCCTCTAAAGTAGTCCACATTCAGGCCATCACAACGTACACAAATGTTGTCCCACCGATCATACAGTAGGGAGGGTCCAGGGGTAGGGACCATCTGCCCTCTGCTCTTATTCCTCCCTTCTCCTTTCTGATCGCAGTGCCCAGCATGGCACCTGGCATATGGTGGACCCTCAGTGAATGCTTGTTGAATTGATGAATCCTAGCCTTACTTTGTAATCATCTTTCAGCTTTCCCTTCTGTTAGCCAGGCCCCTGTGTTAGATTCCTCTTCCAGTTCTGGTAAGCTTCAACACAGATGTCATAAAAGCCATTTGTTGGATTGCTACATTCTGTCCTAGGCTCTTTATACAATGTACCATTTATTCCTTGGCTTCCCTGGTGGCCTAGATGGTAAAGAATCCACTTGCAAAGCAGGAGACCTCGGTTTGATCCCTAGGTTGGGAAGATCCCCTGGAAGAGGGCATAGCAACCCACTCCAGTATTCTTTCCTGGAGAATCTCCGTGGACAGAGGAGCCTGGAGGGCTACAGCTCATGGGGTTGCAAAGAGTCAGACACGACTGAGCAACTAAGCACATAGCATTTACTCCTTAACAGCCCTGTGAGGTGAGAGTTATTTCTTCCATTTTACAGAAGAACAGACAGACTCAGAGAGAGAATTAGACGTTACAAACTGTAGAGTCACAGAGTCTATTCAGTGTCAACCCCCAGGGCCTGTACTATTGAACCACTGTGTTGGCACTGTTTTTGNGTTGTGCAGAAGCTTTTCATTTTAATTAGATCCCATTTGTTTATTTTTGCTTTTATTTCCAGTATTCTGAGAGAAGGTGGATCATAGAGGAGCCTACTGTGATTTGATAAACCCTGCTGATAAGACTCAGAAATGGGAGCATCAAAAGGAGAGCATCATGAAAACAAACCAGCTACCTTCTTGTGTGCTTCATGTTTGCAGAGACCATGCACAGAAGTAGAGAGATAGAATTTCACAGCAGATGAGTTCAGGAAGGACAGATTAATCTGTCAGTTTAACATGCCAAACAGCTATATATGCTGTGTTTGAATAGAATAGAGTTAGTTTAGGCTTGATTTGGGGGTACCTTGGGGTCACCAGGCTCAAGAAAATGAGAAAGTGAGCTCTTAGCAACAGGGTAGCAGAGATTTCTTGAGGAATCTGGGCCAGCTGTAGCAGTTGGAGCAACATCAGCAACAATGGTAAAACCAAGTCACACAACATGGTGAATGGAATTATGTCCTTCAAAGATACATTCAAGCCCTAATTGATGGTATTTGCTAATATGACTTTGTTTGGAAACAAGAACTTTACTTGTGCAATCAAGCTAAAATGAGGTTACTGTGGATTAGGGTATGTCGTAATCCAATGACCGTTGACCTTATGAAAGAGAGGAACTTTAGAAATAGAGATGGAAGACATGAGAGAGAAGGCCATGTGAAGACAGAGGCAGAGATTAGAATGAGGCATCTTCAAGTCAAGGAACACCAAAAATTGCTGGAAACCAACAAAACTGGGAAAAGGCAAAGAAGAATTTTGTGAACTTTCAGAGAGGTTGTGGCTCTGCTGACTTTTGAATTTCAGATACCTAGCCTCCAAAACTATAGCGTACATGTCTACTGTTTTAAGCCACCCAGTTTGTAGTACTTTGTTAAGGAAGCTCTAGGAAACTAATATACAGCTTTTAATAATTGTTGCATATGATAAACCAGGTATTGTCAAGATATTTACAATCTAGTCAATGGATACATTTAAATAACTAGATTGATGTATAGATGGATAATTGGTATATAGACTGAGATGTAAAATATAAGTGATTATAGCACACTGCTATATTTTATTACTCAAGTCTTTGCCAGAGAGGGCTAAGTGTACAAGAATGTTATTATGAGAAATGCTAGTGAAAGGAAATGGCAAGATAATCAGAAAGGCTGGAAGAGCCATAAGATTTTGCGCAGGTCTGACCCTGAAGTCAAGAAACGTCTGAAGTAACAGACAAATTTGGCCTTGGAATATGGAATGAGGCAGGGCAAAGACTAATAGAGTTTTGCCAAGAANGTGTCCGACTCTTCGCGACTCCATGGACCGCAGCCCACCAGGCTTCTCCATCCATGGGATTTTCCAGGCAAGAGTACTGGAGTGGGGTGCCATCGCCTTCTCTCAATTGTATTGTACATATGATTATGTACATACAAACATACAATTATGATTACTCTAAGGGCAAGGAAGAAGCAGTTACTTGGTGTATTTCTCCATAATTGTGTGTTAGTTGCTCAGTTATGTCTGACTCTTTGAGACCCCATGGACTGTAGCCAGCCAAATTCCTTTGTCTATGAAATTCTCCAGGCAAGAATACTGGAGTGAGTTGCCAATATATAATGGGTATATGTGGTCCTGCAACAGAAATAATATTTTTTGTCAAGTCCCACTTCAAGACACACGGCCTGTTAAAGAATTTTTAAATAATTATTCATCTTTTAACTTTTTTATTTTATTTTTTAAATTTTATTCATCTTTTTAAATGAAATGAAGAGTGAAATCTATTACACTTTTATTTTCTACTCAGTAGTTAGCTGTTTAAAAATAATTGTGTCTTCTAATATTCCATCTCCTCTTTGAAACATGATCACCCTTCCAGGTTATTTCTTTGTTCAGAAGGTACCCAGTACTTTGTTAGGGATTGTGCTTCTTCAGTTTTGTTTGGAAGATGCATTCCACACGTAGTCAAGACTTTCCGTTCTGGGCATGGGGCTTCTATTGGCAGGATGAAAGGATTCTTTAGGTTAATGTGGGAATTTGATTCCTGGGCCACACAGATCCAATAAGGTGGAGTTACCAGCAAAGCACCAGCGAGATTTTAGTTCAGCTTCTGGCTGTTATGTAGCATTCTCATCTCCTAGTCTGAAAGAGGAAGATGTCATTAATTTATAATTCATCGAATAACCACTAATGAAGGACCTCTTGATCTTAGTGCCCAAATTAATTAATTAGTTCAAGGAACATGTATTATGAGTCTACCACGTGCCCTAGTTTCATTTAGAGACACTTTTAATACACATACCTCTTGAGCTGGTTGAAAAAAATAAAAGAATCGGTGCTTTTTAGAGCTAAGGGTAAGGGCCCTGAGCAATCATGCAGTGTTTTGGTTTGGGTTTTTTTTTTTACTTCTTATTTATGAGAAACTGAAGCCCAGAAGGGGACTCAGAGTCAAACAGCTAGTTAGTAATTGCTAGAAATGATATTCCTGGAACTTCCCTGGTGGTCCAGTGGTTAAGACTCTGCACTTTCAAGGCAGGGGACATAGGTTTGCCCCCTGGGCAGGGGGCAGAGATCCTGCATGCCACAAGACACAGCCAAAAAAAACAAAAAGAAACATATATATAGACTTGAGATGCCAGCTTCTGACCTCCTGCAGGGCGCTGGGGCAGTAGTCCAAACAACAGAACGTTTGTCAAGGAGTGTACCACACAATCTTGGATTATATGTGGGTTTCGTTTGAAGAGGGACACAGAGAATCTCCCTCAACTTGGTTTTTATTCATACTTCATTTTCCCTAATTTACTTGTCAGGATGATTTTCAGTCTTCATACCTACACTGGTTTTGAATCAAGGGGAGAAAAGTCCAGAGATTTCCAGCCCAAAGTGATGTCAAGTTTGACAGTGTGTTCGACCCTGAGGGATTATTTTTTTGGTCTCCAAGAGCTAGGACCAGGAAAGGAAATTCCAAACCTTGCTTGAGACTGGGCCCTGTGATAGATCATGCATGTCCCTTGGTTGATGTGAAAAGATGATTGAAACCTGCTCTGGGAGGGACCTCTTGCTTGATGCTTTCGGTTTTGTTTATGACTGGAAGGTAGGAGTTTTTCTCTAAGTGTGAAGTTACAGTACATTCTGGCAATTTCTTTCTAACATAAACACAGCATTTCACATGTTAGGATTTGAGGGTAAAACATTATCCCCAGTGTTTTACTGTGATTTCCTCACAGAGGCCTCTAAGGCATGGTGAAAATGACTTAAGAAATTCTTGTTAAATGGGAGACTGGTTCACACTTTGTATTACTTTGTGACCTTGTCAGTTTACATTACTGATATGGAACTTGGTTCCTATATGTACAAATAAATGATCACAGTTGTCTAAAATGTAGGAAAATATTATGTCTTTATAATACCTTGTTCTGTGAGGTTCCAAAAGACCAGATAACGTTCTTTGGACAGAAAAGTATCCCAAACTGGACTGCAGAATATCTGTACTGAGGAGGAATATGTATACATTTATGTAAGTTAATTTAAGGAATCATGCACGGTAACATTTGTAAAATATTGTTCTGTAACTAGTACTGTAGATTTAGATGCTCAGCAAAGTAACACAAGCCATTGAGAGGGCTTAGCACTGCTGAGTCCCTGCCACCTTTGACAAGAAGGTCCCTGTCCCTGTCACCAGAATCACCCAGAAGGTTCTTTTCCACTGGGATCAGCACCCTGCTCCGCCCCTAAATCCAGCCCCAGTCGATATAGCAGAGGACTTGGGTTAAGGAATAAGTGCAGAGTCCATGATGAGGGTCATCCTCATCACCCCATCTCACCTGCTGTGTCCATGAATGGCCAAGGAAATAACATGTATAGTTTTGGGGGCCCAGGAGCAGGGAGACCCCAATATTTCATTTCCTGGGGAGGCAATGGCTTGGCCAAGAGAAGGGAGGAGATGGCCTGGTGTGACAGAGAAGGGACAGTGAAGCCAGGCAGCTCCTGGCTCTGAGAAGTGGAGACAGGATTCTGCTCCTGCCTCCAGGCCCCTGCTCCTGCCTCCAGGCCCCTTACCTGGAACAAGAGAAGGCAGGTGCTGTTGGGGGCACGATCGCCCTGAGCTCTAGATGAATATGCTCAATTAATTGGAAAAATAAAGTAAAATTTGTAAATCCAACATAAATAGACCAAGCCAAAAATGCATTCAGTGTTTACGCAATTTACAATTTAGACACAAATGCGACCCCATGTACTGTAGTCTACCAGGCTCCTCTGTCCATGGGATTTTCCAGGCAACAGTACTGGAGTGGATTGCCATTTCCTTCTCCAGGGCATCTTCCTGACCCAGGGATCGAACCCAGGTCTCCCACATTGTAGACAGACACTTTACCGTTTGAGCCACCAGGGAAGTCTTATAATAGAACATGTAATGGGCTTTATGAAAGAGTTATGGGAACACAGAGAAGGGCATCTAAATCAGATGGGATGATCCAAGAGGGCTTCCTGGACGAGGTGNGAGGAATCAACTTGCCTGACTTCAGGCTCTACTACAAAGCCACAGTCATTAAGACAGTATGGTACTGGCACAAAGATAGAAATATAGATCAGTGGAACAAAATAGAAAGCCCAGAGATAAATCCACACATCTATGGACACCTTATCTTCGACAAAGGAGGCAAGAATATACAATGGAGTAAAGACAATCTCTTTAAAGTTGATTTTTAAAACAAAGTATATGGCAACCCACGCCAGTATTCTTGCCTGGAGAATCCTATGGACAGAGAAGCCTGGAGAGCTGATGTCCAGTGGGTCACACAGAGTCAGACACAACTGAAGTGACTTAGCATGCATGCACGCATTGGAGAAGGAAATGGCAACCCACTCCAGTGTTCTGGCCTGGAGAATCCCAGCGACAGAGGAGCCTGGCGGGCTGCCGTCTATAGGGTCGCACAGAATCGGACACGACTGAAGCGACGTAGCAGCAGCAGCAGCAGCATCCATGCCAATAATTATAGCTGTGTAAAAATAATTTGTCCTCACATATATTTGGAGAAAACTCAAATTCAAACAGACAAGTGCACTCCAATGTTCACAGCATCACTATTTACAACAGCCAAGACATGGAAGCAACTTAAGTATCCATCCATAGATGAGGGAATAAAATTGTGGCATATATATATACAATGGACCAGTACTCGGTTATCAAAAAGAATGAAATGAGCCATTTGCAGCAACATAGATGGACGTAGAGATTATCATACTAAGTGAAATAAGTTAGACAGAAAGAGAAATATCATATGACATCACTTATATGTGGAATCTAAAAAGTGATACAAATGAGCTTATTTACAAAACAGAAACAGACTCACCTACATAGAAGATAAACTTGTAGTTATCAAAATGGAAAGGAGGGGGAAGAGTAAATTAAGAGTTTGGTATTAGCAGATACAAACTACTTTGTATAAAAAGGATAAACAACAATGTCCTACTGTATAGCACAGGAACTATATTCAATATCTTGTAATAAACTCTAATGGAAAAGAATCTGAAAATATATATATATCATTTTGCTATATACTAAAAACTAATACAACATTGTAAATCAATTATCTTCAACTTTAAAAAACATTTCTTTTTAAAAAAGCTATTTGCCTTTATAAATAAGTAGCAATTTGGAAGGAAAATAGATTAATGAAAAAAGTCTGATTTACTGAATTGTGGAGCTCTGGCTAAACCTTTTTTATGCTTTATTAAAATTCCATTAATTTTGCTAATATTCTAAATACTTACAGTGCATAAGACGATAACACTTACATACATCTTTATTTATATTATGATCAGCTAGTATATGAAACAAAATAAAACATTATTTTTCCTATCTAGATTTTAAGTCAACAGAGTCTACCATATTCAAACTTTATGTTGATTTACTGATACACATATAGAAGATTGAGATTCTGGTCTTCAGGCACTTTCAAGGTAGTATGAAAGGTATATGGGCTTCCCAGATGGCTCGGTAGTAAAGAATCCGCCTGCCAATCCAGGAGACACAAGAGACATGGGTTCAGTCCTGGGTCAACTTCCTGCAGAAGGGAATGGCTACCCACTCCAGTATTCTTGCCTAGAAAATTCCAGGGACAGAGGAGCCTGGTGGACTATAGTCCATGGGATCACAAAGAGTTGGACATAACTGAGCAACTGAGCACACAAATGAAAGGTATATGCTCCTTAAAAATACATTTATGGAATTTTCTGGTGATCCAGTGGTTAGGATGCCATGCTTCCACCGCAGCAGCACAGGTTTGATCCCTAGTTAGAAACTAAGATCCCCGTGTTACATGGTGCAGCCAAAAAATTAAAAATAAAGACACATTTTGATTGAGTTTGAAATAAATAAAGTCTGAGTGACTCAGACAGTAAAGAATCTGCCTGCAATGTGGAAGACCTGGGTTCAATCCCTGGATCAGGAAGATCCCCTGGAAGAGGGCATGGCAACCCACTCCAGTATTCTTCCCTGGAGAATCCCATGGACAGAGGAGCCTGGCGGGCTACAGTCCACGAGCACAAAGAGTCGGACACAACAGAGCAACTAAGCACAGCACAGCTCTCATTTTTAAACCATGCATAATATATGCACTTTGAAAATGCTGAAGTTGGATCTATGTGAAGATTAAATAATGGGAAATAATGCAGATAGGGATTACCAACATATGAAGAAAAGAATAAAACAATGTACCACTCAAAAAGAAAATCTGAATGTAAGTTATTGAAAAAAATTATAGAAATGAAAAAAAAATTTTTAATACAGAAAAGCATAAAAATGTAATACTTTTTATTCTATTCAAGTGTCCCAGATAGAATGCAAACTAATAAAACTAACTTATTTGAGGAATCAATTATTTCTATAATCAAATTGTATATGCCTACCTGCTAAGTCACTTCAGTCATGCCCAACTCTTTGTGACCCTATGGACTGTAGCCCACCTGGCTCCTCTGTCCATGGGATTCTTCAGGCAAGAATACTGGAGTGGTGTGCCATGCCCTACTCCAGGGGATCCTCCTGACCCAGGTATTGAACCCATATCTCTTACATCTCCTGTGTGGGCAAGTGGGTTTTTTACCACCAGTGCTAACACATTTAAACTATGAAGAAAATTCTAACATATAAAGTATCTTGAGTCCTTAATAAATTTATCAAAGTTTAACAGTCATGCCTCTTCTCTCTGATCATTAGCAACTCACAAAGTTTTTCAAAGGACATAGTCACCCATTTCCCACCAAAACATCAAATGAACCTTGAAATTAGACCCTAGGATTAAAACACAATAGACAACAGAGGTCTTCAGAGAACTTGCCTGGCAGGGCAAGGCAAGGACATAAATCCGCCAAAAATTATTCAAGGGGCAAACTAATGGGCAAATCAACATTTGAAAAGATGGATGCAATTAATGGACTAGAAAAAATAAAATTTAAAGTATTATCTTTTATATTTAATAACAAATTTAATGATACTTTGTTTTTAGACACAAATAATGGATATCTCCCTCCGCAGTAAGAAGTATTCGACTCTCAACACTAGGATTCAGGAATAGAATGACAGACTTTGGCAGACAGAGGGGAAAGAAAGAGACTACAAAGAAGTCAAGGTACTAGGGAAAATAAAAACAATTTGAAACATAATGCATTAAAATTTAAGTGTTTAGTGGTGAGTTGGTACTTATTTAATATTGACTCAAAAGACATAAAATTGTGGATAAAATAATACGGAATCTGAGATTTCCTTCGAAAGACTACAGAAGGTAGGGAGTGGCTAAGGATATAGAAGAAACATGTATGGATGTTAGTTGATAATTGCTGAAGCTGGATGATGGCTATATAGAGGTTTAAGATGTTTATTATTTTCTTAAATATTTCAAATGACCCATGATAGCTTTTTTAAAAATAAATTTAAAAATAAGTGACCTGTTTTCATGAAGACGGTACCAAATGCAAAGAAGTAAGCCCCAGGCCCGCCCAATGTCAAAGCCAAAGCAAAGACTTTGATGGCCAAGAAATCAGTGTTGAAAGGCATTCACAGCCACCAAAAAAAAAGAAAAAAGGAAAGGAAAAAACCCATAGGTCACCCACTTTCTGAAGGTCCAAAACACTGCAGCTTAGGAGGCAGCCCAAATATCCTTGGAAGAGCGCCCCCTAGGAGAAGCAAGCTTGACCACTAAGCCTTCATAAAGTTCCCCCTCACCAGGGAGTCAGCCAGGAAGAAAACTGAAGACAGCAGCACACTGCTGTTCATTGTGAATGTCAAGGCCAACAAGCACCAAATGAAACAGGCTTTGAGGAAGTTCTCTGACACGGACAGGCTAAAGTCAACACCCTGCTCAGGCCTGATGGAGAGAAGGCATATGTTCAATTGGCTCCTGACTATGATGCTTTAGATGTTGCCAGCAAAACTGGGATCATTAAAACTGAGTCCAGCTGGCTAATTCTAAACATAAGTCTTCACTATTACAAATAAATAAATAATAAAAGTAAGTTTAAAAGGGGTGGACAGTAGGCATAAAAGAGACTTTTAATTAAAGTGTCTATATAATTTACTATCCAAACTGGAACATGTTAGGAATGAAAGGAGAGAATATTAATACATATTAACTGGTACATGCCTAAGCCAGTGCTAAACTGGGAAATCCTGGATGTATGGTCACTCTGCTTTTAACCAGCAGGTTTCAAATATCAGGCTACTGTGATTTAAGATTTGTTGCAAAAACAGGAAATATAGAGGACAACCTGTAACTGAGAACATTTAGATCATTAGCAACCAGTTGTTTTTAAGTCTGATAAGAACCAGTCTCAAATCATCGCCATCACCACTGATCCATCTGGACCAGAAGTCAAAAACTGATGGCCCGGCGTCAGATCCAGCTTGCAGATGTGTTTGCATTGGCCTGCAATGTATTGGGTTACAGAGTACTTTTCTTAAAGTATTGAGTTTGTTGCCAACATTTCCAAGCTGAACGATGTCATATTAAAATCCAGATTCCTAGCTTCTCTTCAAACACTTGAGTATTGAGAGCAAGCAGACATTCTCACAGGGCAACTGATTGGAGCAGAGCTTTCTCTCCCTGATCCACCCCAGTCCTCATCTCCCTCCAGTGATTTCTAATACCAGGCTGCTTTGCTTGGTTTCTTCTTGGACTCCTACAGATACCTGACTTTTCAACCTTCATACTAGACCAAGTTCTTATCCTCAGAACAATGAAAGTGAGCTTGGCTGCAGAAGCTGTCATTTTATAAACCATCAAAAATAGAAATCAACCAACCCAGATACTAAATGGGAAATTTTCTGAAGATTTGTAGGGGATGTACTATTACTACTCTTCAAATAGGCCTAACAATAACAACAACCAACTAATTCTATTCAGAAAATTCCTCTTTAATTTTTCTACAGTTCAGATCATCTCATATTTCCCAAGTCACATAGCCTGAATGGTGTAAGTAAAGCTTCCAGAAATTCCCTTACTAAAAAATACAATAGCCAATCTACAGCCTATTGGCAAAATGAACAACTAAAGGTCCACTCCAATGACTGCTATCCACCCTGCTTCTTTCCACAAACGATTGTTAGAAGATCTGCATTAATTACAAGTTTCATAAACAAGTGTGCAATGTGGGAGGTTGGGGAGAGACAGTTCCTGTCTTCATAAAAGTCTGGATCTAAAAGAGGTTTCTAGCTAGAAAGCATTCCAAAATAAGATAAATTATTTTGAGAGTAGAGAGAATACCATCAGAAGGCAAGGATGTTCATCCTGGAGATTGGTACCCAAACAACATTAGTACTTAGAAGAAAGGAAATGGAGCACTATATACTTGGTTTCATAATCAAATTATGAGAATTTACATGTTTTGAAAAAGTTATTATGGCAGAAGAATCTGTGGCCTGAAAGGGGTCTCTTAGGATTCAGAGAAATGTGTTTGCCTGTGTAGTGTTGGTCCTAATCCAAGGAGAGTTGTCAAAGATGAGTTTAGGAATCTTTCTTTTCTATTGGTTTCCTTATGAAATTTCCACTGTAGCCAGGCTGCTGTCCACTGTTGTCTCCATATAGACTATTCAAAATGCTTTGGCCTTTCCTATGATTTTTGGATTTCCACTTAACATTTCATTTCATTTGTATTAGTGTTTTAGGTTAGGGATAACTGACATTCTTATTACTAAAACAGAGAACCATCTGTTTAGAGAACCATCTTAAACACTTTGTGGTCATTTATCTAACTGAAAACTATGGAATGATTAAGAGAAGTAAGATAAGCTATAAAGAATAGCATGGGGACTTCCCTCATGGTCCAGAGATTAAGAATCCGCCTTGTAATGCAGGGGATGCAGGTTCAGTCTCTGGTTGGTGAACTAAAAGCCCACATGCGGTGAAAAAACTAAGCCCCTGTCCCACAACTAGAGTCCATGCACCGAAACAGCAATGCAGCAAAGACCCCACGTGCTACAACTAAGAGGCAACCAAATAAATTAATACATAAATAAATATGTATCTTAAAAAGAATAGTGTGAATCCCTAGCACATATTGCTAGGAGAAAAATTTGCAGAAGACAATACCATTTTACTCATCTTATATACTCATTGTGTCCAGTTCTTTTCTTCGTCTCCTTCAAACCCACTACAAAGATATCTTTATCTCTACCACCACAATCGCAACTGTTTACGTCAAATAGCCTCCACTTCACTGAATCAGACAAATGATCACTTCATTTATCTGATGGCCTATAATCAATACTTTACACAGCCCATCATTCCTTCCTTCTTGAAAGACTTTCTTCCCTTCACCTGGCTTCCTGGACACCACCCTCTCCTGGATGTCCTCCTTCCTCACTGTTTCTTAGCCTCCTTTGCTAATTCTTGCATTATCTCTAAGACTCCTAAATATTGGGGTGCCAAAGATGGGATTTGCATGCGTGCTAAGTCGCTTCAGTCATGTTCGACTCTGCAACACTATGGACTGTAACCCGCACTCCTCTGTCCATGAGATTCTCCAGGCAAGAATACTGGAGTGGGTTGCCATGCACTCCTCCAGGGAATCTTCCCGACCCAGGGATCGAACCTGCATCTCTTTTGTCTCCTGCATTGGCAGGCAGGTTGTCTACCACTAGCGTCACCTGGGAAGCCCACAGGAAGACTTCTCAACATTGGGATGCCAAAGATGAGCTTTAAACCTCTTCCTTTGTACCTTTAAATTCATTTCTCTGTGGTCTCACTCAGTTTCAAGGCTGTAAATACTGTCACTATGCTGATCACTCAAATTCAACCACCTGCTCAAACACTCCACCCAAATGTCTAAAGTGAAAGTGTTAGGTTCTCAGTCATGTCTGACTCTTTGCAACTCCATGGCCTGCAGCCTCCCAGGCTCCTCTCTGAATTTTCAAAACAAGAATACTGGCATGGGTAGCCATTCCCTTCTCCAGGGGATCTTTCTGACCCATAGATTGAACCCCAGTTTCCCCCATTCTTTACCATGGCATCTTTAACATTGCCAAAACCACATTCCTGACTTTCCCACACACACATACATACTAAAAACCTTCTCCTTCCACAGTCTTCTGTATCTCAGCTAATGAAAACTCCATTCAAGTTCAAGAACTTGTTGTCAACCCTGACTTCTCTCTTTGTCTCACATGGACACCTAATCTATAAGAAACCTCTGTTGGCTCTGTCTTCAGAACCAATCCACAATCTTGACTACTCACCACTTACCTGCTACATACTTCTTTGTCAAAGTCACTGTGAGCTCTTGCCTGGACCATAGCAACAGCTTCCTAACATCCAGCCTCTGCCAGTCTCCTTAAGTCTGGTCTCAACACAGAAACCATAATGATCCACAGAAAATGTGTCATATCAGGGATTTCCCTGCTGGTCCAGTGGCTAAAACTCTGTGCTCCCAATGCAGGGTGCCCAGCCTGGTCAGGGAACTATATCCCACCTGCTGCAACGAAGAGCTCATGCTGCAGCAAAAAGGTCCAGCATGCCACACTAAGACCTGGCACAGCCAAATAAATGTTTTTTTTTAATGTCAGATCAGGTTACTCTGCCCAAAACCTTACAGTGTCTTTTACTTCACAGAGAATAAAAGCCAAAGGCCTTTAACTTGTTAGTGATAACCTGAATGATCAGTCACCCACCTCCTTCCCCCAGCTCCCAGGATTTCTCAGTCACCCTGACGGCTCCCACTCTCTCCTCAGTCTGCTTCAGACACAGAACCTCTTCGTGTTTTTTGAACATGCATGTCACTTGATGTTCCCTCTGCTTAGAATGTCCTTTCTCTAGATGACCTCTTACTAGTCTTGGCTCAAAGCTCACTTCAGTTGGATTTCTTCTCTGACCACTGTATTTGTTTCCTACTTATCCTCAAATATGGTTTTTTTTTTTGGACAGCAATTATGATCTTATCAAATATAACACTTAGTTTTATCTCTGCATACCCTAGAAGGTAAACTCCATGCAGGCAAGAATTATTTTATTTTTTTATCCATTTCATTCAATGCTAAATCTTCCGTGCACAACTCTGTGTATGTGTGTGCTCAATCACATCTGACTCTTTGCGACCCCATGGGCTGTGGTCCACCAGGCTCCTCTTCCATGGAATTTTCCAGGCAGGAATAATGGAGTGAATGGAGTGGTTGCCATTTCCTCCTCTAGGATCTTCCCAACCCAGGGATCAAATCAGCATCTCGAGTCTTCTGCATTTGCAGATGGATTCTTCATCACCCCATGAGAAGCGCATGAGTATATGTGCATATCTCCAAACCTAGTTTAGCTCTAGGGAGAGCAGTGGTGGGGTGGGAGGGTTGGTGAATGGGCTCAGGATTAGTGTGGTTGAAAAGTCTACAAATATGGTACTTTATCCTTATAAGGACTGTTCTAAGCTTTTAAGTGTGATATAGTCATTAATTATTTTTATGTAATGGGGGATTATTTGTTAATAATTACCTAATATATCACAGATACTACTATGTAGCCCCTATCTGCTGTTCCCATACTCCAGCTACATCTGATTGGATCAGCTGTTATTATTTAGTTGATAAGTCATATCTGACTCTTTTACGACCCTGTGTACTGTAGCCTGTCAGGCTCCTCTGTCCATAGGGTTCTCCAGGCAAGAACACTGGAGTGGGTTGCCATGCCCTCCTCCAGGGGATCTTCAGGATAGAACCTGCATCTCCTGCATTGGCAGGCAGATCTTTTACCACTAAAACACTAGGGAAGCCAACTGGACTAGAGTATATATCTAATTCAAGGTGGAAAGTAGATCAGATCATCTCTCCCAGGAATTTGGAATAGAGATGTGGAGAGATTAAGTCAGAGAACTGTGAAGACTAAACTGTAGACCATGTAGAGTCTGAGACTATTATCAACCAACACCATATGTAAAGTGAATTTTTAGACGAAAAAACAAACCATAATTAAGAAAAGAAAGCTTTTGAGAAGAAAGAACAGAATAGATGGTGCAGATATATAGAGACAGAGAGACATCTGGTCTTCCACTTTTCAGTGCCATCCACATTTCTAAGCTCTGTTTCATTACTCATGCTCTTTCCTAACAATAAACACCCTTTATCATGAACTACTTTAAACAGAATTGGATTCCTTACAATGTTAGACTCTTAACTTAAATATCCACTATATTTTCCATGGTACAAACTAAGACAATATTCCAACACTTGAAAAAACATATAAAATACAAAAAAAGGTTCTCAATGCTGAATCCACTGCTTTTAATTTTTAAAAGTATAAGAAGGCATAAACCAAGTCTGATTCTTGCCTTTGCAGGATTGCTCATGTTCACATTAATTTGCATGCCCTCATTATTTAAGTTTGATCACTATTAAAGCTATTATTTAACATTTATTCAGCAAAAGCTCCTTAATTCTGCCATACATTTCCATCCATTAAAACAGCTGTTTTGAGCCTAAATATCCCAAGCCCTTGGTGAGAAGAGTTGTATGTAATTTGCTACTACTAATAAAGTACATAAATTTACAAACTATTTCCCTTTTTTATAAACTCACACAGCTGGAGTTCCTTGCATTCGGACATGCATTCAACAGTGGAAGAGAAAGTGTCGGGTTTACTAGTAAATCTACAGGAGTCACACATTATCTTCAGCCTGTATTACTAGGGCCCAGTCCATCGTTTGAAATATCCAAAGGGAATAGGTGACACAAATGTGTACTTCACATTGCGCCTTCTTAATATACAGGTCACTTACTCAGAAAGGCATTCTCTGGCTCCACCAAAAAAGTTTCTGTCATGTTATTCTTTCTCACTAAGTATTAATTCGCTATCATCTCGTTAGCTTTTGCTTTGTCTTTCCCACGGGAACATAGTTCTAAGAGAACTGGAACCCAACTTGTCTGTTTTGCTCATCACCATTTCCCTAGTACTTTAGAGTATGTTGTACCTGGCACAAAATAGGCACTGAGCAAACACTTGTGAAGAGGATAAATGGATGGTGTAATGAACACATCAAGACGTTCCTGCCCCAGGGCCTTTATACTTTCTTTCCTCAGCCAAAATCTCCCACCCCTTATTCTTCTCATGGCTAATTCCTGTACAGCATTTGGGTCTCAGCTCAATCACTGGCTTCTCAGAAGGGCCACTGATTACACTAGACTCTCCATCCCTCAATGTCTTCTCTAACCTGTCACCTTATTTTGGTTTAACACAGCCCTTAAGTCTATCCAAAGTTGCTATTTATATGTGTTTTTTCCATGTTTATTATCATCACCTGTCTCCTCACTGAAGTGTAATTTCCACAAGGAACTTTGACTGGTTCATTACCTGTCTCTAGAAACTAGAAGAGGGCCTGACTCTTAAGAGGCAGTCAATAAATATTTGTTAAGTGAGTGAATGAAAGGTTGAAAATTACAGTTTTAAAATATATGCCCACACATACTACTACTGTTCTTCAGTATTGGGATTCAAACAACAAACTAAATTGCTATAAGCACAAGTAATTTTTTAACAATTAAAATATCACATATGATATACATCAAAAGATTGCCAAATTATATTTCAGATGGATTTAAAATCCTGGTTGGGTACAAGTAGTACATGGTCAGTAGTTGGTTCAACTTTGACTAGCGGCACTTAACAGTTTCCACGAGAAAATTTTCCTTTCTTTCCTCATATGGACTGGAAACTAAAATTGCAAAGGAGGTGTTGCTATAATAAAACCACAATCAGTCAGACTTCCTACATGTATTTCACCATTCAATATATTTCTACAGGCAAATAGAATTCCTAAAGAAAGAAAATTTTCTAATTTCAAAAAGCACCTTCCCCTGCCTACTTCCCCAAACAGAATTAAGTTCCACTTTGTAACAGTCTCAGATCTAAAAAGGGGTTGCAGTTTTCTCCCCAGAGCCAGAAAATCACAATTATAACCAACTCAAGAGATCAGTAACTGGATTAGCCCATAGGAGGCAGACTAAAGCTGTCAATTGTGAAAACATTTACCCCTCGAAGACAATTTATCTTACAATCCCATAACCTCCACCTATAACCATTTCCTACCAACTTATGGGTACCTGTGAGATCTCCCTTACACTCATCACCTTTGGAAATCTTTTCTGATTAACTTCATTTAGTCAACTATAATGATAATCAAACAACAAATATTTATTGAACAAACATTATGGAGCTGACATAATCTGTGTAGTGAGAACACTTCAGTTAAGAAAACAGAGAAAAATGTTCACCCCCGTGGAGCTTATATTCTAACTACCTCACATCCACTTTAAAAGCAGAAAAATATGATAAATACCAGGCATTTGAGAAAGATGACTACTTAAATTCATAGATACATCAACAGATACAATGGTTGGTACATAAACACAAGGTTACCCAGTATCATCCAGGGAACTCAGATTTGCATCACTAAAGAGAATATTTGGGGTATGAATCAGCTATGTTGCTTTCCAATCGTTTTCATGTAACATTATGTGTGCCTGTTATCCTCATTATAGACTTCCCTTGGGCAGAAAATATGCCCTTCATTTTCTTTGTACTATGTTCAGGGGGCAAGTTATACAGTGCCCCCAAATGACTATGAGTTCATTAACTGTTTGTTAAATAATACATTGCACTTATATAGTGTTTTAAACTTCATAAAAGGCACTTTCATGTGCATTATTATTACTAACATAGTGTACTTATTCTTACTCTAATACTAGATCAAGAAGAAGACAGTGAATTGCAGCAAGGGGACTGGTGGTAACACAAGTAGTATGTTGGAGACAACCACTTTTGCATGCCAAGAACCAGTCTTGTTTATGTTTTTCTACATTTCTACTAAAGTCAAGATACTAGCAAGTGCAGGAATCAGGCAAATTTAAAATCATAGCAATGGAAATCAGAGAAAGAAAAGAAAACCTGGGTTCAGAAAAAAACTCAAATCCAAGGGCAAAGTCTATGGCTTTAGTTAGTGATTTTTAAGCTTCATTTAATTGAAATGCGCTTTCCTGGGTATTCCCTGGCAGTCCAGTGGTTAAGACTTCGTGATTTCACTGCCAAGGGTGTGGTTCAGTCTCTGGTGGAGGAACTAAGATCTCACAAGCCGCACGGCACAGCCAAAGAAATAAAAAATAAAATAAAATTCACAGTCCTGATGAGCATCCTAACCCAGACATCCTGATTCATTAGACCTGGAGTAAAGGCAAGGAATATAAATTTTTACAAATATCCTCCAAATGATTTTGATGCCAACCCTCTGGGAAATGGTGGCCCCAGAGAGTTTAACTTGACTATAAAGGTTGGACCAGGGGAAGGTTAGTCAGTTCAATGCATGGCATCCAAAGCTTGGCATGTTCAAATATGCTTTTGTACCAGAAGTCTGTCATAGCAGGCATAGCACAGTGATAAGTCACCATTTTTGAGTGTGGTCAGAATAACCACTGTGTCTCAGAGGTTAAAGCGTCTGCCTGCAATGCAGGAGGCCTGGATTTGATCCCTGGGTCAGGAAGTTTCCCCTGGAGAAGGAAATGGCAACCCACTCCAGTATTCTTGCCTGGAGAATCTCATGGACAGAGGAACCTGGTGGGCTACAGTCCACCGGGTTGCAAAGAGTCGGACATGACTGAGCGACTTCACTTTCACTTTCACTGGAGATGAATGAACCAGGATCTAGCCCCAGAAAGGAAAGGGCTAGACTACTTCTAATGTTGTCTAGGGCTCAATCTCAGGTCTAGGGCTGTTTCGTACCCTAGGGGAGATTTGAGTTCAAGGCAGGAAAACCTGGCACAGCCAACACATGTAGAATCCCAATCTATGGGAAGATCAGTCAGGAGGAAGGTAAACTTGCCACTTTGAAGTGCTTATTTGTCCTGTCCCTAATATTCCAGACCAGGCTAGAAAATTAGGAAGGGCAACATAATCTAAAAATAGAGATATGTTATGAAAACCCAAGTCTGAAAATCATGATTCAGCTCCAAGTTCCACAATGAATTACAACTAAGGATGCTATATTCTCTCTCCAGCAGGAATGGCCCAGAGAGTCTGAAGGGCAGATATGGTATAAAGGAAAAAACAATGAGGCAGGAGTTAACCCTGAACTCCAAGAGTCTCCATCCCCCACCAGGAAAGTGGATGGCCCAGCATAATGCTCTAGCAATAATCTCATTCTAAAATCTATAGCTATAATTATTTTCCTCACATACTAAGAACGGTCGGTTCTATTGCAATCAGTGCACAAAACAAGTACAAACAGAAAGTAACAACTAGGTCTTTCCAGAGATCCCAGAACAACCAGACAGAAAACATTCAAGTAACTGCAAGTTTAAATTATTAAGCAACATTTTCGCTAGCAAGGTGTTAGCAAAACAGAGCAGGACTCTATGGTCTTGCAACCCATGTCCTCAGCCTGCCTTTTGTCTGTGGAAAAACTTTAGCCAAAGAATAAGTTTAATCAGAGAAGTGAGAAGATGCAGAAACAAAGGAAAATAGTCAAAGGAGACCAAATAATACTCTCAAGGGCCATATAGATAACATTCTGATTCATATCCTGCAAGCTGTCTTATAGATAGTAAAACTCCAGGTGGGGAAGTCAACTACATGATGACCAGACCAGCCACGTCATAAGGGACCACAATTCTGAGAAGTGACCTCAAAGAAATGGAAACAAACCAACCCTAGAACTGAAGATTAACTGTACCTAAAAACAATCAAGATGACGAAGGTCAGACTACGGCATGACCAATTTCAAGATGACTGTCAGAGCTGACTATACTATTTCGCCATGTAGCCCCCTTACTCTGTCTATAAAAGCTCTTGCCCCCTGATTGTCACCAGGGAGATTTGNAGTTTAGTGGAATATGTTTTCCCGGCTTTTTTTTTTTACTATTTTATTAAGAAAAAAATTATTTACAGAAGTAGTGAGAATATCAAGTACCTATCACCCAGCAATAAAAATCTTGATCTTTCATTCACTCACCACCCCTCCCCCAAGGTTACTGAAGCAAATTCTAGACATTGTATTACCTCATCCATAGACAGTTTGTCATAGAACTCTAAAGGATCAGTACTCTCTTTTTAAAAATTAACCACAACATATGGCTTCATACAATTTAATAAGATAAGAAAACATTATACATAAATCACAGTGCATGAATTCATATTTACTAATGTATGAATAATTGGTGGGGGGTTGCCTTGAGTAGAATGAAGTTGAAATTCAAGGCATATAGGTGATATTTTTTTAAGTACAATGGTTTTTCCATATCACTACATGTTCATCTTATTTCTTATAAAAGGAATTTATAGTCATCACATTTTTCCAAACTCAGAAACTTCTGAGTAAATTATTCTGATTCCACTGTGACTATTAGACTCTGGGAATTGTGAGATTTCCCACTTGAAGCTTCCATCTTCATTGATTATGAAGATAATCAACTGAATTATTCTTTTCCTCTTGAGAACTACAGAGCTCCTTGATTCTAGTGGCTAATAAAGGCTCTGTTATTAGAAGTAAAACTGTTAAAAGGATCAAGTACAGCAACCTAAAAGCTCAAACCAGGCAGTGTTTCAGAAAAACACACTAGTTGCTTTTAAAAAGCTACTCTGCTTTATAGCAAACATTAACTATATATAGTTAAATAATAAATATTTACATATTAAATAATATAATGCCTAGAATGTGCTTCAAAATAATCCTGGGAGAGAATGGTGGATGGAAATATAGACAAAATTAAATTGGCTATGAGTTGGTAAATGTTGATGTAAGGTAATGGAGATTTGTTACTTGTATATGTTAGAATCGCTCAGAATGAAAACTTTGTTTTATAAAGAGGATAGGAATCACACAAAAATGATAAAACAAAGTCCTCAAACACACTTTGCAACCCCTCGTGTCTGAATCACCCAAACAGCCAGTAAGTACTAATCAGACTGGTCTGGGCTGTGCCACTTTCCAATCAACCCAAAGAACAGCAACAAAGAAGAAAAGAGGAATCTGAATAATATATAACCTGACCAGTTATTTCTACTTCTTTGGTTAGTTACAAGTTAGTCCTCCTTAGAGCTTCTAAAACACTTGAATGCAACCTATTTTGGAGAAAATTAATTATTTCTTGGTTTCATGGGAGCAAGACATAAAATTTCCCAGGAAAATACTGCCAGAAAACCAAGTCAGCCTCAGGGAAAGGAAAAACATAGCTCAACGGCTTAACATTACAGAACAGATCGAAAATTTATGAAACAATTATAGTAAATAAATTTAAAACTGAATAGAAATGAACAAGTGAACCATCACAAAAACAAGAAAAGGCTTATTTATTAGTGACAAGGAACCTGTATTTAGATCAAATAAATAACAGAGGAGAGAGAAATCCTGCACAGTTCTGCAAAGTGTAACGTCCTTGCAAGCAATCAGTGTTCTCTTTTCAAGTATTTGCCTGGAATTGTCAGAATTTGGTCTCTGCTTGCCCTGACCCACTTCAACCAGAAAAATGGACACTCTGGTACCTGAAAAGCTCTGACCCAGCTCTAATGCCCCACATTCACAGAGCTTAAGCTCATCCAAGGGAGCCCAGGCTAGCTGGCTATAGATGGGCACTCAGACAAAACTGCCCCCCAAAGACAAAGGCCTGGGGAGGACTCAAGCAGCAAGATCACAAACCCACCACCACCACTCTGGAAAGGTCTTTTGCAAATGTCATATTGCCTTAGGTTCCAGAGTCAGGGAGAGGGGAAGAGGAAAGGGAGGAAAGCAAGAGAGGGAATGGAGAAAAGGAGAGTATGAAGAAGAAAGAAAGAAAAGTTTGTGATGCAGTATTTTGTTCTGATTTTGTAAATCAGCAAGTGATCAGAAAGTCAAACATTGTCCAACCATATTTTGTTCATGCCTCCCTTCTGACAAATATCATAATTTACCTTAAATTCTGTTTAATTCTATGTGTCTCTTTCGTTGTATTCCTGGAGGAAGAAAGCATTTGGAATTTTTTTTGAAATGCCACACTCTCAATAACAACTACCATACCTGACTTTAATCTTTGTTGGTTTAATTAATCAATGAATTAATTAATTGGTCCAGTCAAGTGTAGTCAGCTTATAGGTAAGTAACAAGCAACAGCTGCAAAACCTGTAGAATTGAATAATATACTCAATATATTTAGCCCTTCACACTGATCCAGGATGAGTGTGCAGAATTGTGTTTTCTTCTTATTTTTGTTATTTTACTTAGTGGGATTTGTAAATTCAGTGAATTAATATGTACTGCAAACATATTTTACATACATTTGCATACAACCAGAACTTGAAGTTCACAATTCCCAAATGGATGCCCTTAAACTACTGAATTTAATAATGCTTCCATCTCCTAAGTACTCTCTGCCCCAGGTCCTTGTAATTCACATAAACAAAACATTAGGAATGTATGTTATTTCCTTTTCAAACTAAGAAAAAGAGAAAGATAGATTTCCTGTATCCGCCACCCCTTGTTTAATAGACTGCATATTTCTAAAACAGGACTCTCTCCCTTAAGTACACACACACAAAAGAAAACCTTAACGATGAGTTTTACAATAGGAACTGCTGATTACATTCATATCCAATCAGTTAAGTAAATTTTCCTGATTTAATTTTTTCACAAATAAAATTCTATCTTTAAAAGTTTTTAAAATGTCAATCTATTAGTAAGAGTAACCAAGACCATTGCTTGAAGAACTATATAAAAATTCAGTGAGATAGTGCCTTATCTAGGGCACTAATTTTACACTGAAAAAGCTGAGTCAAGGATATCAACTGACTTTACCGGGTCGGCAAGTGAAATCTTGACTGAGGCAACACCAAAAATCACATAAGGCCCAAAGGATACTATCCAAATTGTACAGATTACTTATGTGGAGATACACATACATACATAATGACCTTGAAATTTGGCACTTCAATTCAATTATTGCCTTAAATCTATAAATAAATAATTGATTCAGGAACTATAAAAGTATTAGCTGACTTTTTTAATCTAATGAATATCTTAAGGTTTTTCTCAGCCAGAGTGTTAACACCTATAGTCTGGAAAATATCTTAGACCCATAAATTTCAATCTGTTGCACCAAAAAAGAGCAGAACTCTCTGGGAATATTTATAGTATATAACTGTAGTAGTAAGTAGCACTGAAGTTGCTGGATGCCGACTAACTGTTGTCCTCAACTTCAAATATTTCTTATTACAGTTAACACACATTTTTGGAATTCTAAACAAAAATCTAGGTACAAGCCATGAAAACAGGTAGTAATAATTAAAGAAAAAAAAGGTTGGAACTTGGATCTTCGTTTTTATTTACCCTGAGGTCCCTTTTTTCCCTCTTTGTATGCAAATATCTCTTTTCAAATACTTTTAACACAATTCCTGGAAATTTTTATTGGTGTGTGTTTCTGGAATTTTGTATTCAATACAGGTATTAATATGACGTTTTAAGCCTTTTAAAATTCTCCACAGAATTTCTATGCTACAAATATATTTACAGTTGGTATTAAGCATAGACTCCATTTTTCCTCATATTTTATGAACTAGGTCTCTTCTGAGAAATCAGTATATACTTGTTAAATGTTTATCATATAATTATTGGTTCAAAATAAATTACTGATTTCAGAATTAAATGGTCATCATCATAGATCTGAATCAAAAGCTGCCTACAGGGTTCTAAAAGTTTCAAAAGAAAAATTAAAGTTCAGTTCATTCTTCTGTCAGTGAAACTCTAACAAATTACCTGCTATTTAAAGTACTTTTCAGGATATTTCTACCTCCTATAGATATAACCAGAGAGGCTTTGTGTTCTGACTCTGGGTACTATCAGATGCATTCTGTATTCACATGTATGAAGATAATTTTATATTTGTGAGAGCTGCTATTTACTGACAATATGCAGTGATATATGTGAGCTTTATTTTTATATTCAGGATCTTCCAAATGGCTAATTGAACTAGCCAGTTTCAAGGAAATTATTTATGGCAAATAATATAATATTTAAGATGTTTGAATTTGTGGATTATTGTTTCCATTTCCATAAAAAATTTAATTTAGGTGGGGTTTTAGTTTAACTCTAAGTTCACTTTGGTTTTTTTTTTTTCTTCTTCAGAAAATCACTTCACTGTCACCTGTGGAATTTATCATATTGCACGATTTTTGTTCCCTTTGCAGAGAAGTGCCCAAGAGAGAATATGCCTCACAGTGACCCTGCCTATGTTTACTCGGCAGTGATCCTCGGAGAAAGGATTTTTGAAAATGTATTAGAGCTAGACCCAATAATTGGTGTGATTTTGAAGAAGTTGTTACAGCTTAAAATTCTATTTTGAGCCAGATATTGCATGCCTAATTCCCTTTAAAACAAAAGAAAAAAGGAAAGCTGCTTTTGACATTACCAATGAAAGGTTTCGTTGCTAATACCGAATTTCACTATTCATTTATCTTGACCCTTTTGGTGTACGTGGGGTTTTCCCCTCTCTTTTTACTCAACAACAACCATAATAATATCAGATCTCTGGCTAAAGATCTAACCAAAAGAAAGGGTGATAGGAACATCCTAGATCTATCTTTAGGACGCAATGCCCACCCTATCTCATCCCCTTGGGTTCTGGAGATAATTAAACTCCTCAAACTTGAATCCTCAGGGAATTGTCGATACGAGTCCCGTAGGAACAAATACTAGCGCTTCCACCGAAAATCTGCCAAACCAGCTACAAAGTGAGGAGCCCACACCTATGGAAGGGTGCACACAGGGGGCGGACCTGGACACTGGAGGGTGAGAAGGTACTAACTATGCTTTGAGAAACCGAATCACTGTTTCTCATTCCATTCCCCCTCCCTTCTTTTCTCGCTCCCCACACACATATATACACACACACACACATAACTCTCAAAATCAGCTGCCTCCTGAAAAACCTTGAACTTCCCTTGTAACATTTAGTGTCTGGTAATTAATGATGCCCGCGCCGCGCGCCTCCTGGCCGGCGCTGGAGTTCGGGTCATTGGGAGCCCCTGACGTCAGCGACAGCTCTGCCTGTGTCAGGTCCAGGGCAGTCCCTGGGGTGGCCAGGCCTAGGGCTGTGGGGGGCTGCGGGGAGGGAGCCCGGGTCAGGGCCGGAGGAAACCCCCAAGCGGCGAAAGGCGCAGCCCTGGAGCCCGCCACAAAGTCCTGCCGCAGTCAGAACCACACCGTCCGCGGCTTCCGAGCACAAGCGGGCACCCAGACTCCAGACCGCGTGCGGAGGCCTCAGCGCTCCTGGAGACTCCCGGGGCTGGATGTGGGTGGGCGGTCTAGACAAGAGGGCCAAAGAAACTCCAGACTAGTCTGCAAACTGCGGGGGCTTCCTTCCTTCCACTCTTTATAAAAGTTAACGTTAGATGGTTTCCACTGACTCCAGAAGTGGACCTTAAAATGAAACAGAACCACGATTCTTCGACCTCAAACTTGACACAACTTGGCAGTTGGTGATCCGGAGAGTTTCTCCCCCAAGCATGGTTGCTGATGCTCCAAACCTGGGACCCGCCACCAGGGAAAAATGAACTCGATCTTGAAGAGGACTGGCAGCAAACTCTGCTCTCTCCACTCCCAACCTTTCCTTCCCCTACTCGCCTGTTCACCGTTAGGCCAGCTTTTGTAACCCTCCCAAACCTTGGGCGTTTATTGTCAAGATTGTGCAGAGGTGTGATTTTTCGAAAGGGTGTCAGAGCTTGAATCCAGAAAAGTGTTCCGCCCGCTCAGCTGCCCTGATCCGAAAGGTCGGGGACACGCGAGCCTGTCAGCCTGTGCGTGGGACTGGGTCCACAGAGCTCTGTCTGGAATGAATCCTGTACCTCTCCTGGGCCCTGTCTGAATTTCATCGTAGGTCTGGGAGTATCACTTCTCTCCCCTAGCATCCTTGTTTTTAAACTGTCTCTTTCTTTTCATGATAGTTAATTTTCCATCTTTTTATCCACACTCAGAAGACAAGAGGGGATTGGAGGCAGACTCCCAGAGCAAAATTTAAGGCCAAAAATTGCTTCGCCTAATAAACTCTGGTCCCAGAAACCGCCCCAGTGCAGCCCCAGCAAAACCCTGAGGCAGAATCCAACACTCAGGTGTAGAAAACTGCCACGGCCGCTGCGACCCTCACTCAGGATGGTAGTTGAGGGAAATAGGCCTTTGCAGGGCTGCAGGGCACAGAATCCTCCTCCCCTTTCCACCCTAAGAATGGCTGGGAACTTGCGCAGGAGCGAATTTCTCCCCCTTCTCCAATTCAGAGCATTTCGCGGGCTCTGCTTCTGGGAGAAGGAGGAGAAAAACATTTTCTAGAGGTGCTTTTCTTTTCTTTTCTTTTCAAGTTGGAGCTCTATTGACAACTTAAATAAAATCACACCTTTCCAAAGTCAGTAAATACTGCAGGAGCCGCTGCAGCCTCCAACTGGCTTCCTATTCCACTGTCACAGCCAAATCCCCAACTTCAGTCTCATCCGTGAGGCTGGCGAGCTGCAGGTTCCGCTGCCACGCGCCAGGCCGGGATCCCCGTGGCCAGGCTGCCTTCCCTTGATGGGCTCCGAAGTCTGGACAAGAGTCGAACCAAATTGAATTGAGACGCTTCAACTTTGAAACGGTTTTAAAATCTGTGACTTTCCCCTCCATATGTGCCCCCATTGCCTGGCAGAAATGAACTGTCATATTCTAATATCTCCAGCGATTAATGAGAAAAAAATTATATAAATGTGTATTNAACCAAATTGAATTGAGACGCTTCAACTTTGAAACGGTTTTAAAATCTGTGACTTTCCCCTCCATATGTGCCCCCATTGCCTGGCAGAAATGAACTGTCATATCTAATATCTCCAGCGATTAATGAGAAAAAAATTATATAAATGTGTATTACATACATATCATATATGTGTATATATTTCCATGCACACACATATATATCCATAACTGTGACACTGCCTTCACAGCTTTGCCTCGTGTTAGGAATTAATACAACCGAATTCACTAGAACGAGATGATTAGCCTTGTTCATAAGCATCACTTAAAAGGAGCGAATTGGAGGATTTCGTAAATTTTTCAAAGATGATTTGGGGGGTTTTGTTTGTTTTTTAAGGAGCGGTGAATGTGCCTTTTACACAGTGTCTTTCCCTGCCCCTTTCAGGCAGCAATCGGCCCTCCTGACACTTGCTTAAGCCTCAGGACTTAAAAAGATCATTTCCTCGTACACTAATTTGAGCGAAATCTGGATTCAGTGTGGGTTTACACGCCCAGCTCGAGTGTCTAATGTATCAAATCCTCGTTAACGAACGGCCCGCTCCGTGGCCGTGTCAGCCAAAGGTCAGCCCCGTGCAACAGGGCAGCGCGGTTCAAAAGCACTCTTCCAGCGCCCTGCCTCCCCCTCCCCCCAAAAAATCCATCTTTCACATTTCAATAACAGAGCACGCAGAGTCCCAACGAGAAATGCCAAGGTTGTTTTTCTTTCTTCCCTTCTTCCCTCACATTAGGGACTTGTAAACGACGTGTCCTAAGGCAACTGCTGAAAAATTAAGTTTATTTTTTTTCCAGTGGGAAGGGAGAGGAGTTAGTGGACAAGGTAATTGTCGAAATGCCCTCCAGAGGCACGTATATCCGAGAAGCTGCGACTCTCAGAAATCTTCACTCGAAATAGTAATGATAATAACTTCACAGCATTCGACTGGAAATCATGAGTAAACTTTGTTGGGGACCTCAGGAATTAGAAACTGCTTCGGGGAAGGGGCAATTCTCCTCTCCCTGCTTCCCTCACCCAACACACACACACACACACACACACACACTTTAAAGACCAGCAGAAAGCTTATTCCTAAAAGATAGCTTTAGTGGGCGTCCACAGGGACAAAGAGGATCCAGAGGAGCGAGGCTGGCCCACCCCGCTCCTCTCCCTCCTCACAGGGGAGCCCCGCGGCACCTCTGACTACTTCGGGTACTCTGTGTTCACACACACCAGCCGCAGGGGCCCAAGTTCTCGGCGCGCGCCTCCGGCGGCTCGCGCGCACACGCAGCCGCCCGCGGAGGCCGCTAGAAAGGTGGCGGGGCGGGGTGAGGGGAGAACGCGACTTACCGGATCTGGGGTCTAGATTTCGGGCAAGGTTGGCAGCAGAGTAAG